>CAIGQZ010000348.1:4920753-4931525 GCA_903798205.1 Danio tinwini | reverse complement strand
GATGTGGGTCCGGTGATCACCTCACGATATGGCGGACAATACAGCAACATCTACACAGGTATAAACAAATAATTAGTGCCTGCATTTACACATTTTCTGACATATTGACCTTAAAATTGACCTTAAAATGGAGCATTACTAGGACCATCAGCTCTGAACACTGCAGTTTTTGTCATTTACCATCATGGATGAATACTGAGTAAATATGTGTGTGTGTCTTCAGAGTGGACTCAGCGGGATCTGGAGAGGAATGAGAATGTGAAGTTTTGTCGGCAGTACATTGTGTTTCACGACGACGAATCGGTGGTTTATTCTGGACCCTCAGGAAATTGCACTGAGATCAAGGGAGAGTAAGTTCATCCCTCAATTTGCATACTGTCTGTCCTAAATAATATTGGAGAACACCATTAGTGTGTCCTTAACTGTAGTCTGTTGAAAAGAGTGCGCCAAAGGTTCCTGGATGATCTACTATTTCCGTGTAGAAGTGTAGAAGCGTCCGCACTAGGGCTGGGCGATCTCGATGATTATTTTCCATATTGAACAATGATGTATATTTTGATAAAAGTTGTTAATGCTTCCAGAATTAGAAAAGAGTACCCCAATAATGACTGAAGCCAGTGGCGGATTTAGGCATGGGCAATATGGGCGATCGCCCAGGGCAGCATCTTGCTAGGGGCTGCACGGGGAGACGGTGCAAAAAAAAAAACCTGCCCCCGTAAGTTTTGAGAGATACAATTTACTTTATGCAAATGAATTCATTTAGAGTGGTAATCCCAGAATAAAGACATTCGGGACCATTTGCACGGGTAAGTTTGTTATTCTCTATGTGCAACTGAAACAACGCTGGTGAAAGCAAACTGACACATGCGCACAGAAAACTATTGCCGCGCGCCTCACACGCTGCTCCTGCTCTTGTTTACATGCACGCCAATAAAATATGTGCCGCTCATGCGCTGTGAAACCGGAATAAAGGCCTTTTCTGTTAATTTTATTACACGATGTGTCGACACGCAGCGAGTTCTGCAAGTTAACAAGGCAGAATCTTATAATATGATGTTGATCTTATTTTAACTAAGCATGTCTATGAAGCAGAAATGAGGCATAGAGTCAGGGAGGGAAGACTTAATAACATTAATTCTCGGCCTTGAGTCAGGTCTAAAGCCTGGTTTATACTTCTGCATCAAGTGATCGGCATGACCCACGGCGCAAGCCTTGTGCGCAGCCGTGCATTTATACTTCTGCTGCTGTTTGTGTTGCTCTGCTATAACTCTTCTGAAACTCTAGGTGGCAGTAGGTGTTTATATTCCTCTGTGTCGAGTTTCTTTGCTGGTGTTTAGTTTTTTCTGAACGCTCCTTAATGTACAAGTGACACAAATTCGCTCATTTTGTGGTGGGAACCGGCGGACGTGCAACAACTGTAATTATAAGGTAAACACAAAACAACAGTCTCCATCCGGAGCTTCTTCACGGGACTCCACAGTTGTAAACACTCGCTGCATCGGCGCACGCGGCTCTCACTACTGCCACACTTGTCAGCGATACGAAGCCGACCAATCACAGAGCTTGCACTATGCGTATGCATTACATTTTTTGAGAGGTGCGCGTCGCCGACGGCCATGGCGAGGGGCTATGCGTCCACGCGTAAGCTGCGCTGTAGCATACACGTGCGCTTGACGCAGAAGTATAAATCAGCCTTAAGATGAACAGATAATTCTATAAAACATACATGCAGTATATATTTTTATATTCTATAGAATTTTGTCTTTACATTGTTTTCCACTTACATTTAGGATTGTTTTCTATTATTTATTAATAATAATAATTGTATAATAATAATATTAATAATATTTTTGTTTATATTAAATATCAATATTTTTAATAATCCCAATTTTGGTTATGTCTACATTTTACCCAAAGTTGGGTTAAAACAACAATTTTTTTACGATGTACATGTTTAATCTGCCTTTTTCTATAACTAGATGGTTTTGGGGGTTGAGGGGCGTATATGGGGTGATTCGCCCAGGGTGCTATTTAAGCTAGAACCGTCACTGACTGAAGCCACAAAAATTAGTGGGTCCATTAGACCCTTTCTTGCCAGCCACGCTGTGGAGTACTTGGACGCGTGTGATGGAGCATTGTCCTGTCCTAACTTCTTCCTGTACCACTGCTTGAAGAAGGTGTCTTCCAGAAACTGGCAGTAGGACTGGGAGTTGAGCTTGACTCCATCCTCAACCCGAAAAGGCCCCACAAGCTCATCTTTGATGATACCAGCCCAAACCAGTACTCCACCTCCACCTTGCTGGCGTCTGAGTCGGACTGGAGCTCTCTGCCCTTTACCGATCCAGCCACTGGCCCATCCATCTGGCCCATCAAGACTCACTGTAGAGTAAAAAAAGTCCAGAGCTTATCATTGTTATTGACAAAAATTTGATTGTGAGTCAATATAATATCGTTTATCGGCCCAGACCTAGTCTGTACTCTAACTGCTTTTGTTACCCACAATGCATTGCATGATGGACATGAATTTGATTAGAACTACAAACACTGGTAAAAAGTGTAAACAAACTACAAACATGGCGATCACGCGAGACCAACCGTCAAGTAGAGGGGCTTCTAAAGACATTTGAGTGTCTATTAATTAATATCTAGACAACTGGAAAATATTTAAAGCACTTTTTATGTTATAGTAAGTGTTATTTGTGCATTATGGTTTTATTACTAGTTTTTTACTTTTACTGTGGATTGTGCTTTCTTTCAGTTATGTTTGAGAAATAGATTTTAAAATATGAATATTTATTTTTGGTCATTTTTGTTTTGGATATTTTACTAGATCATAATTAAGTTAAAGAAAATGCCAGATTTATTGACAGTATTACTTGTGTTTAATAATGTTAATTATGTGTTGTGTCTGTGCGGTTCAGGATTCTCAGTGTGGATTCTCCCTCCGGTGAAATGAAGGCTGTGCTGAGAGAAAACACCATTAAAGGAGAAGAAAAGCAGTTCCTGGAGGTCAGACCGCTCACTTATTCACCTACAATATGACTAATTTCTGACTTTACACCTGATTCACACAATTACACTGTAAAAAATGCTGGGTTTCACGTAATTCATTCATGTGGTCTCAACACAAATCCATAAAGTCAATGTAAATAATTTAATGATGATAATAAAAATTATAATAATAATATAAAAAAATAATAATAATACATTTTTATTTGTATACCACTTTTCCTACCTGCAACTAAAAGCGCTTTACAAACAAACAAATATTAGGAAACATCAATATCAGGTAAAAAAACTAAACAAAAAAACAGATACAAACAAGTACAAAAAAACTCAAATGTATAAACAAATAGAGCAAATTAAACAACAAATATATACTCAGATAAATGCATACATGTACACACATATATTAACATACATACGCAGTAGTACTTAGATGTGCATATACAGTACACTGTACATAAATACATGCATACACATACACAAAGTACATATATACTGTACATAAAAAGCGTATACTTCACATGCTATTATATTTGTATGCAATTTAAAAAAAACTTTGTAAGCTGCCCAATCTGGCCAACACCCATCTAATAAATAAATAATACAACTTTTTAAACTTTTTATTTAACTTTTTACCATAATGGTTGAATTATTTTCCTTACAATAACATTTCTTTAAAAGAGCTCCATGTATGAGGAAGCTGACCTGGACAGACTGTTGTGCATACATTGAGTTTATTATAGTTTTTTTATTTCATAGATATTTTTTTAAAGAAGTGTTGAATAAAGGGTGTGTATACAACTAGAGCTCGCTTGTTTTGACAATATTTAAAATATTTTGGTCAGAACTAACTAAAATATTAAATGTTTTAATTATTAAATTATTATTATTGTATTTTTCTATTTATTTAAGTATTAAAAAAAATTGGCGTTTAGCCCTGTATGAGTCTAAAATTTCATTCATAATGGTCTTAAAAATGTGAAACCTGCAGAAACCCTGCAAGGAGACTCTCAGATGCTTTTAAAGAAAAAAAATCAAGCTGTAGAATGGCCCAGCCAATCACCTGATCCCAATCTAATAGAGAATACAGAATAAAGCTCAGATTTGATAGACGAGACCCACAGGAGCATCAAGATTTACACACTCTGTTGAAGACAATGCACCTGAGCAATGCATGAGGGTTCATTCTTCATATGAGAGGCGTCTTTAAGCTGACAGCACCAAACAAGCCTTTCTATAAAGTGTTAAACACACTTCAGTAGTTTAGCACTTTTCCTCCTGTCGTTTCATTCTTATTACACACAACTCTTCTCAGATTTTGTTTGTTTTGTTTTATGTTTATGTTTGTATTGTTAGAGGTTTTTACCAAAATCTGCTTCAATTTCATGTCAGCAGCTCCTTTAGGAGTATTATTCCCAGGAAAAAACATGATAACTTATTTTCCCTGCTGCATTGTGATATTTTAATAATTTAGTAAAATGTACATGCAGCCAAACTACAGGCGGGACTTTTTTCTCTGTCTGTCTAGATCTGGCACAAGAACAGAAAACTGAAGTGCCTTAATCTGACCACCCTCAACAAACACGGCAAAGTCTATGAAGACGGTAAGACAAAAAAACAACAACACATTTTACAGTACAACAGACCTGACTGAATAAGCAAAATAATATATTAATGCATAATAATCAGCTTTATGATGCTCAGAGGCTTTACTGTTTCATTACTTAAAGGGTTAGTTCACCCAAAAATGTAAATCCTTAATTATTATTAATTACATTGTTATTAATTTCTCTCTCTCATATTATGTTTCAATCCCTTCGATCATCTTCAAGACATTTTAGATAATATCTGAGAGTTCTTCATCCTCCTCATTCAGATAATAATTCACAATATTCAAATGATTATTCACAGTAGAACTCAATTCATCTTTATTTCTCTAGCGCTTTTACAATGTAGATTGTGTCAAAGCAGCTTTACATAGAAGATTATAGTGAATGTAAACAGTGTCAGTTCAGTTTTCAGAGTTCAGATTAGCTCAGTTCAGTGTGGGTTAATAATCACTACTGAGAGTCCAAACACTGAAGAGCAAAGCCATCGATGCGCAGCTCTACAGATCCCGAACCATGCAAGCCAGAGACGACAGCGGCGAGGACAAAACTTCACCAATTGGCGAAAGTGAAGAATAAAAAAACCTGGAGAGAAACCAGGCTCAGTTGGGCACGACCATTTCTCCTATGGCCAAACGTCTTGTGCAGAGCTGCAGTCTAGGTGCCGGAGGCTGGAGAATGCTGGACCTCAGCGAAGACTCGTCTGTCCCTGGAGCGTCACAGGAATCAGTCTCATGCTCTCCACTCCTCCATGACCACCACAGCAGCTGCTCAGGATACGGCTTGATCCAGGATTATGGAAACCTTGGGATCATCTCGTCGCTGGTCTTGGATTGCATCAGTGGCACTGCATAGTCTGAGGACCTAGTGATGAGTACTCCCAGGTGGAAATAGAAAATAAGAGAATAATTAGCGTAGCTGCTGTTCATAGTGTATATAAACGAGATGCGTGGAGCACATTCATGCATCATACCGTTATGTGATGCATTGAGTGTATGCTTTACTAAAAAGACAGGTCTTTAATCTAGTTTTGAACTGCAATAATAGTGGTAGTTCTACTACTACTAATAATAGTATGTCATATTTGTAAAGATTACGAGAGCGAACTATATTTTTAATAACATGCACAGATGAGTTGTTCACCACAAAACTAGCAGTGTGAGCTAACAAAATCAATATGGTTAGTTTTGATTCCATGTGTACTTGTATTAATGATAATAATATTGAATGATCTTTTGATAAACATATCTGTCCTCAGATCAGTTTGGCTGTTTGGTCTGGTCTCATTCAGAGACGCACCTCCTCTACATCGCGGAGAAGAAACGGCCGAAGACTGAATCCTACTTCCAGGTTTGAGGAAAACACACACACAGATACACACACATACACTGATGATGAAGATGATGATGATGAAGATGATGATGATGATGATGGTGAATTAATGAATGTTTTCTTTCTTCACTGTAACAGCAGGGGCCAGAGACCAGCCTAACCCCCGATGAAGAGGAGCCCATCAAGACTGACAAGAGGGAGGAAACTGTCCCGGTGTGTGTGTGTGTGTGTAACTGTGTGTGTGAGAGTTAGAGAGAAAGTGTGTGTGTGTGTGTCAGAGTCATCAGTTTAATTTGTGTTGAGTAAGTCTCTGTCTTTGTGTGTGTGTGTGTGTGTGTGTGTGTGTGTGTGTGTGTGTGTGTGTCTCAGGGTCATCAGTTTGAGTATTATGAAGACTGGGGTGAGGCTCTGGTCAGTAAGAGCAGTCCAGTGTTGTGTGTTCTGGACATCGAGGGCAGCAACATCTCTGTGCTGGAGGGAATCCCAGCCGCCGTCTCTCCAGGACAGGTGCGTGTGCATTTGTTCTAATCAGACTTGATCAAATCAGTCTGCAGAAACACTTTGATTGACATTCTCTCTTTGTATGTGTCATTAGATGGGGTAAGCTCCGCCCACTAGTGACCATCTCTCCCTCATTAGCATATGACATTAGTCCTGTTTTTGAATCTGCCACTATGCTGACACAAAGGCATTTGTAGCTCCGCCCTCTTCTGTAAAGAGCACTCAATCTTATTTGAATTTAAAGCGACAGTCACCAAAACACCGCAATCAGGATCAAAGCCTACAAGGGTCAGTTTCAGAGAGCTAGAGAACATTATCTGTGTGATATTTACACTCAAACTTCACTAACACACTCTAGAGATGCATTTTGCAGCTTATAAAGCGGTATAACAGATCTCCTTATCCTTGATTGTGAGCTGATGTGTGTTTGTGTGTGTGCTACTGCAGGCGTTCTGGGCTCCCGCTGACACTGGTCTGGTGTTTGTGGGCTGGTTTCACGAGCCCTTCAGACTCGGCCTCAAATACTGCGCCAACAGAAGGTGAATTTCTGCCCAGTGGAGATCAGATCTGCTCTCTTTATGTTGCTGTGCTGTTGAGCTGTTTTCCAGCATGCTGACATGAGTGTGTTTTCTGCAGGTCGTCTCTGTTTTATGTGGATCTGGCCAGCGGGAAATGCGGTAAGATCCTCCTGTGCAGTTTCACATCTCAAAATTCTATTCAAGTTGGCTTGTATGGTGCTTTTTTACAATCATTACTGTTTCAAAGCAGCTTTACAAAAGGTGCATGTTATTGCATTACAAGTCAAATTAAGTTATAAATCAAATATAAGCTGGTATATATCAGTTTGTGCTGAAAATGGACCCTTTTTACAATACTGTTGTGATGATTTAACAATCATCAGCATTTTAAATCCTTAAAAAGTTTTTAATATTCATTTATTTTCCTTCGAATTAGTCCCTTTAATCATTCATTTATTCACCGCCAACTATTCCAGCTTACACAGTGGATGCCCTTCTAGCTGCAACCCAGTACTGGGAAACACCCATGCACACTCATTCACACACACTCATACAAAACAGCCAGTTTAGTTGATCAATTCCCCTATAGCGCATGTGTTTGGACTATGGGGGAAACCAGAGCACCCGGAGGAAACCCACGCCAACATGGGAAGAACATGCAAACTCCACACGGAAATGCCTACTCACCCAGTCGGGACTTGAACCAGCAACCTTCTTGCTGTGAGGCCACAGTGAGCCACCATGCTGCCACAAGTTTTTAATATTTATATAAAAAACTAACAAATTTGTATGTATTTATATATGCATTACATCATCTTTAAATCAAATTCCAAAATGTGAATGACGGCTTGTGTGAGGTATGTGTACTGCAGTGTGTATGGGGGCAGAACAGTAAATCTGTTATCTGACTAATATTTAAATTAGTTTGATGATCTGAATTAGGGCTGCACAATATCTAGTTCCAGCATCGATATCGTGGTGTGTTCATTCACAATAATCACATTGTAGAATGTGCAATGTTGAGTATTACAGAATTTATCACTTGCATGTGATCTGTGACGGTGTTTTTAAAATCACAGTTTTAAAAAAATTTTTAACATTTGTAACTTAGTCATTTTCATTCATTCATTCATTCATTCATTCATTCATTTTCTTTCTGGCTTAGTTTTCTTTATTCATCAGGGGTCGCCACAGCGGAATGAACCGTCAATTAATCCAGCATATGTTTATGCAGCGGATGCCCTTCCGGCCTCAACCCAACACCTGGAAACACCCATACACTTTCATTCAAACACTTTGGCCAATGTAGCTTGTTTAATTCCCCTATAGCGCATGTGTTTGGACTGTGGGGGAAACCGGAGCACCCGGAGGAAACCCACTCCAACACGGGGAGAACATGCAAACTCCACACAGTAACAACTCATACCAGCGACCTTCTTGCTGTGAGGCGATCGTGCTACCCACTGCGCCACCGTGCTGATTTATTTTATTTAATTATTTTAATCTAAATTATTTATTTACTGTACCCGAATATTGTTAGACTTGGAAAATGCAAAGCAAAGCACCATATAGACTGTTTATTAGATTTCATGCAGATGCACTCCCAGGGTCTTTTCTTCGTACGTTGATTCCTCAGTTAGCCGAATTCGGTTATTGACGATTTGACATGATCCAGGATCATTTCATTCTTCAAAACTCATGGAGAGTTGTTGTCATAGCAACTGTTCTTGTAGCTCAAACCTGCTCGGCAGCAGCAGCTTATTTCATATAAACAGGATTAGATCGGGTCATTTTCAGCAAAGGTAATACTGAAAGTATGTACCGAATGCTGATAGGAGGTACCTATATAGGTTACATCATACCTGCCAACATTTGTCTCTGAAAATCACTGGGGGAGGAGGAGGAGTAGTGGGGATGTCTATGTGCTTGTACCAGTACCGTGCAGAGAGTTTTCGAGTGCTGGAAATTACGAAAAGCCAACTGAAGGATGGGGGGTGGGGGTGGTTTAAATTATGGGAGTTTTCCGGGAGAATGAACAAAACGGGAGATGGGCCTAAAATATGGGAGACTCCCGGTAAAAACTATACACTTGGGAAAACAGTAAAAAAGAAATTATATATACATTTATAATTTATAATCATTAGTAATATTTAATATGAAATAATTGATCATATTTATGTTTATATACATATAAGGTTTAAAAAATGCATAAATAAAACTTATGCAATCTGCACTCCGAAATAAAAGTGCAAAATGGTGTGGTTCTCTCCAAGGGGTTCAAAGTGAACATTTATTAATATTGACTTTAGATACAAACGTGTACTGTTTTAATGAACCGACCCAGATTTAAAATTTGTGTATGATAATAGACATGCACAATACTTCACTGTTTGTTTATTTATTTGTTTGTTTGTTTTTAATTTATGCAGTCATTCACGTGTTTTAGCAGGTAATATGATGGTGATTTGATGCTTTGCTGAAGTTGCAGACACCTTTACTGAAATCAAAATATTTTTTGATCCAAAATTAATTTAAATTCGCCGATTAAGAAACTTAAATAGGCCTAAGCTACTATAATAAATAAAATCCACTTTTAAAATGTAAAACTAAATAAAATTGCTAAATACTCTTGACACATGAAAGTGTAAGCCTACAACTCAAAACAATGATGGAAAGTTATTCCGTATCATGTTATACAAACCGTTTACTGCAAATTTGATGTAATTTTGCTCACATGGATATTTGAATATTAATCAGATGATGTCATTATGCTGCTGTGCCTTCAGCCAATCGTTGCATTGCTAATCATGATTTCGTGGATGGATAGATGTGTCCTTCACAACACGCTCAACGATCTCAGATCAGTTCATCCAGACGATTCATGAACTTGTGTGAAGAATCAAATTAGCCAGAGATCAGTTATCAAGATTAACAGATCCAGGATCAGCCAAATCATCTTAGGTTATTTAAGCGAGGTACGGAGAACAGACCACCACTGCAGAATCATCACAAATAAAGCTAAAAAGAAAAAGATCCGTTCTTTTTAAATTAGAGATATTCAAGTCATCTGGTGGAGTTGCACAATAACAACATATCACAATGTTAGTTTTTATTCCCAATATCGTGCACATTAAGTGTGGCAAACATGCAAAAAAGAAAAATCTGTAAGGGGCAAACACTTTTGCACACCACTGTGTTTGTATGTATACATCTAAGTTCCTTCAGAGTTTTGATTTGGGTGTGTGTGTCCTCAGATCAGCTCTCCAGTGACTCCAGCTCTGTCTGTTCTCCTCGTCTGAGTCCTGATCACTGCAGGATTGTGTATCTGGAGTCGGGCATCTACGGCCCACATCTACAGTGCAGCCGACTCTGCATGGTGTGTATTACATGTGTGCGTGAGTGTGCTTTAGAGATGTAACAGTATGCAAATGTCATATAATCTTTATAGTGACCAAATGTGTTATGAATTCATAGTGACCACAGTTGTCTACTATCACAGTTATGTTTAAGATTCAAAGTGTTTATTGTCATGTGCACAGCTTCCCTGCACAATGAAATTCTTACTTGCTTTTGCCAATACTGTCGAATGTTTACTACAAATATAAAATATTTAATAAAATAGGCATGCAAACAAGTATAAACTATGAAATAAATTATATATAAAGAAGGTTTCTATATACATAAATGTGTAAATCTTAAAACTGTTGTGCACAATCCAGCAGAGAATGAATAATGTGCAGCAAACATGTGCAGTAGTTGAAGTGTGTGTGTGTGTGTGTGTGTGTGTGTGTGTGTGTGTGTGTGTGTG
>CAIGQZ010000348.1:4898524-4910110 GCA_903798205.1 Danio tinwini | reverse complement strand
TAAATGTGTGTACTGACCACCGGGAAAACTCCCGATCATAGACATATGTGTATATCTCTGGCTCTGGATAGCCACAGTCCTCCACTGCAGCTTGGTCTTGCATTTATTTCAAAGGAGCGCTACCCTGTACTAAAATGGTGGCTCTATTGACTCATTCCTTCCGATAGACAACAACAGGGCAGGCGACATCTAATGTAAATATCTATGAATAACTCCAAGTAGATTGACTTTTGGAGAAAGAGAACCACTTTTTTAACCAGGCTGGCTACAGAATCAAATCTGAACTTTTGAATTGACTCAATTGAATCGACTCCTTAGAATCAAACAAATGAATTCTTTTGGTAATCAACTCCCAAGCTCTTTGAATCGTGCAGCTCTTCTGTAAATCATTGCTGGGGATCTGTGTTTTACCTGTGTATCTGTGTGTGTGTGTGTCTGCAGAGTGTTGTGGTACCCAGGCAATAATCACGCTCTGTCCAAAGTTGATGCAGAATCAGACGGGTTCGTGAACGGCGCTCTCTGGATGGTCCAGCATCTTTCTCTGTGACATCACTTCCTCTAACCAGTGCTTAACCAAGTGATTTTTTTAGCTTCTTTTTTATTGATTACCAACTGCATCTGCATTAAAATCTGTGTTGAACAGAAGCAGAAACACTTGAAGATTTTCACAGGTTCATGTCATGGAGATGATGAAGTGCAGTTTAAAGTTCATTTACAGTAAAAGACAGCTGAAATCAGACATGTTTGAGTTCTATTACTGCTTTCTGTCATTAATGGTTTAGTTTTTAGGGGAACACTTTATTGGGGGTGTTATTAATCCTTTATAATTATGATAAGACACGTGTCATCAATGTGAATGAGATTTTATGCATGATTATGACTTATTAAGCTTCATTTGCTCAGCAGTGATATTTTAAATGCAAAGATAACATAAACAAATACACAACAACCGGGTTTTGTCTTTGTCATGATTACCAAGACAACAAAACCTGTCATAAACCTGTCATAAACATGACTGTCATTATAAATATGTGTTGAATTTTATAACAGCGTCATTGAAATTTTTCTTGAGCTCAACTACAGCGGCTGAATTTGTCATTAAAATGTCACTAAATAGTCATGACGCTTTTAATGAGACAATGTAATGTTTCATTACAATTATAAGGCCTCATGACAATCATGTTTATGAGGAGATTTGTTGTCTTGCTAACGTCAAGTTGACAAAGATGAAGACAGGTTGTGATGTTTTTGTCTATGTCAAGTTGTCATAACAAACAATGTCACCTTTGATTTAGAATGACATAACTGAGCGAATGACACTTCATAGCAGCTGTCATAAAATCTCATTCACATTCATGTGTCATATCATGATTATAAAGGTGTCATGACAGTCTTATAAACACCCCTTCAGGTAAAGTGTTGCCGGTTTTAGTTATTGGCGAGTTATATTTGTGCCAAGGTGTTGACTGGTCCTGATGGTGCTCTGCTTTGTGTATTGTGGTTATTCTCTGGGATGTGGACTACTTGAATTTCTGCATTGTTTCCAATAAAATCTTCAGACGTATTTCATCATCTAAACCTCCACTGGCTTCCTGTCACATTATACTAATTGGGTTTAATATACAATTTATTATTATTATTATTATTTATTTTACAGATTCTCTGACACATTTCTAATCATAAGTTTTAATAACTTATGTCTGATTGATTTCTTTACTCTTTGCCATGATGACAGCACATACTATTAGACTAGATATTCGTCAAGACACTAGTATTCAGCTTAAAGTCACATTTAACTGGGTTAATTAGGTTAATTAGGCAAGTGATTGGGCAACAGTGGTGTGTTTGGTAGACTGTTGAAAAAATAATAACATAGACCACAGCAGTTTTTCTATTCATTTATTTATTTATTTTAAATATCATATAACTATTTTATAACAAAAAAAATTACTTTCTCCTGAAGAAAACTAAAATGTCTTTGCTCTGTTAAACATCACTAGATAATATTTGAAAAGGATTTAAAATGTCACCCAAAGGTCTCATAACTTCACCCTAAATTCAATATCTACTATCCAATATCAGTATCACAGTGGGCACTACAACTGAAACGCTAAAACCATCTAATAAGAGAGAAAAAAAAGTCTAAAAGAAATGTTGCTTATAGTGCTTGAAGCAAATCTTCAGACTTAGCCTTTGGTTTGTTGGAACGTCAGTCTTTTATTTTCAGTAACGATAAGCAAGAATAGCTAATTTGACTCCCTGTTCAATCACATGCTTCACCACTTCTGAACATCTGTTCCTCGATCTGTTTGCCTGATAGACTGACTTTCACTTCCATCAAATGCTCACTACGTTATTATGAATATATCGCCTTAGCTTTACTTGGTTTCTTTGCTTCACCTTGTGAATGTAAAAAGACACGCTGCCTTGTGGGATTGCAAACATTTGGTAAGTTATTATTATTGTTGCTTGTTTTTGTGGTAGGGAAGGTTACAAATAGTTTGCACATGGGATGCAATACAGCCAGAAAAGTAGAGCCCAGAATAACTTTTATTTTGAAATGAATATGTTTGTTACAATTGTAATATGATAAAATATTATTGAACTCATACTGTCTCAAGTTTTTTAAAACATTACTTTGGAAAATGAAACCATTTTTGTACATTTAATGCGATGTGTGAACTCCAAAGGGGGATTTATCATCGTTGACCCACATTTAAGAAATGACTAACCTTGGGTGTGCATTATTTTCTAATAATTCAATGGCCTGGAGTGCATTAATTGGCTTTTACTGAGACATTTATCAGTTTTTTGTTCTCCTCAAACTGCTGTGTGTAGCACTATAGTCTCTTCCACATCTCCTCCTCCACTTTCTGTTGTGTTTTGATGTGATTTCTGACTGTTGTAGCTTTGAAATGACTCATTGAGCAAAGTGATATGGAGCTGTATTGCACTCTAAACCTGCCAGAACTACTTTAGCTGTGCGTTTATCTGACAATAACCAAACACCTTAGAGTGATCATCAACCACTCAGAATTAAGCATTCAACCGCATTGTATAGAATTGTAGATCATTTTAGTGTCCTTGTACAATTAAATGTAAAAAAAAAGTGATTTTACATGCGTTGAGCATATTACCATGCATAAATTAATTTTTTAGCTCTGAGAAGAAATTAAAAAACAGGAGTTTATTGTTATTAACAAGTTTATTGTTATTATTTTGTGAACCGTAATGCAGTAAAAAAATAAATCTATCTGGAACTAATTTAGTTATGTGTTTATCACGCCTTCGTTTTTTTCTCTAGCCAATCAGAATAAAGCATTCTACAGTCACGTAGTAGTAACGTTAATAATATTAGATTATTAGATTATGGGCGGTCGCTGGCTCGAGCCTCGGCTGGGTCAGTTGGCATATCTGTGTGAAGTTTGCATGTTCTCTCCATGTTCGTGTGGGTTTCCTCCTGGTGCTCCGATTTGCCCCACAGTCCAAACACATGGGCTATAGGGGAATTGGGTAAGCTAAATTGTCCGTAGTGTATGAGGTTGTGGCTGGAAGGGCATCCGCTGCTTAAAACATATGCTGGATAAGTTGGCGGTTCATTCTGCTGTGGCAACCCCAGATTAATAAAGGGACTAAGCTGAAAAGAAAATGAAAGAATGAATATTAGATTATTTTAATTCAGGTAACAAAATTAGTCATAATAATAGTATCAGTCAGCATTATAAAAAAGTTACAGCAAATAATTTAACTCTCAGACATTTCTGATATTCTTATTCTCATTTCCAGGCCATGTTTGGACTAATGATGTACTTGATTCTGCTTCTGAATCAGTTTCAACTCCTCGCAGCTTCGCATCCTCAGTTTTATCCGTGTGAAAGTCACTCCACTAAAGATGGACACATAAATGTGGACTGCCAGCACAGACGTTTTGCTAAAGTCCCCAGGTTCACTTCATCCTCAGTTATATCACTCAACTTGAATAACAACCATATACACCGCATTAAAGGGGATGCATTTTCTGGTCTACCCAATCTCAAGTATCTCAGCCTGATGTGGAACTGTATATCTGACCGTCTTAAAGAGGCAAGATGGCCATTATGTAGTGTGAACATTGACCCGGATGCCTTTGTTGGACTGAAAAACCTCACGTCTTTGCAGTTAGCTGGGAACAGCTTGAAGACGATTCCTCCTCTACCAAAGCAGCTTGTTGTCCTGGGACTGGAATTCAACAATATTTTTCACATCGTCAAACCTTTAGGTACACCACAACTAAAGCAACTGCTGCTAAGCAGGAATTGTTTCCACGCAAACCCATGCCACCAGCCTTACTTTATCAACTCAAGTGTGTTTCAGAATCTTCCTGAGCTTTTGAACCTCACCCTTAGTTACAACAATTTCACTGCCATTCCCTCATATCTTCCAGGTTCACTAGAAAGTCTAGACTTAAGAGAGAATATGATTGATCACATCAATAAAGAGTCCTTTGCAAATCTTAGACATCTGCAACATCTTAACCTGGGGTGGAATTGCCAAAGGTGCGACCACGCTTCTGATCCCTGCTTCCCATGTCCAAACAACCAATCCCTAGATCTCCATCAGGATGCCTTTTTGGATCAGAGAGACTCCCTAATGAGTCTGCATCTGCAAGGCAACTCGCTTCGTACTCTTCCTCGACATCTCTTTATAAACCTACACAAGCTCCAAGAGCTAGATCTCTCAAGCAACTTTCTTGCCTTCACCATCCAAAACGGCACCTTTTACGAGGAGCTCCAGAATGTTGTGATTCTCAATCTTCTCTACAACTATGAACCCCTAAAAACCTTTCCTGAATTGATTCTGTCACCATACATAGAGAAGATGACAGCTCTCAAAGAGTTGTACTTGAGTGGGTTTTTCTTTAAAGAGCTGTCAAACCACAGCATTGCGCCTTTGGTCAAACTTCCAAAACTTGAAGTCTTAGATTTACGCATGAACTTCATCTGCGACATTAGCATTGACGGTCTTAGCCAGCTGAGAACATTAAGGAGAGTAGATCTTTCCCAGAACATGCTCGCTTTTAGTTTGTGCTTTTCAACATGCACTTCTGAAGCAGAATACCAAATCTCTGAAAGACATGGCAATGAACAATTCAACCTCCAAATGCAAGAACTCCCCATACTGAATACAGAAACACAAGGCTCTAAACCAGACTACTGTTCTTTTTATTTCTCCATGTGGCATTTCAAAAGACAAATCTGCTCTAAAAACTTATATTTTGACCTGTCTCAGAATAACATCCCATGGCTGAATGCAAGCACTTTTAGAGGCATGGAAAAAGTGGCATGCGTAGATCTGTCCTACAACTACATCAGTCAAACTTTAAACGGCCACCAATTCTCACATCTGAGCAAACTTTCTTACCTTAATATGGCGTACAACCGTATTGACCTGTATTCCGACAAGGCCTTTCAGGAAGTCAGCGGCACCCTAAAGGCTCTTGACCTTAGCAATAATGAGTTTCACTTTATAATGAAGGGAATGGGGCATCAGTTCACATTCCTCACGCACATGTCGTCTCTTATAATACTAAGTCTGGCAAACAATCACATTGGTCTCCGAATTTCAAACATCCTCACCAGCGCTTCTCTGAAGTATCTTATTTTCTCTGGAAATCGTTTGGACATAATGTGGGACTCTTGGCGTAACCAATACATAAACTTCTTTCAAGGACTCACCAACCTTACGCACTTGGACATCTCCGAAAATCAGCTCAAATCTCTCTCCCCAGAGGTAATCGTGAACTTGCCTTTGAGTCTCCAAGTTCTCAGAGTCGACTTTAACATGTTGACTTATTTCCCGTGGGCAAACATCTCAGTTCTTCAGCAACTCTGCTACCTCAATCTGAGTTCAAACATGCTTTCGTACTTGCCTAATATTAACTTTCAGCTCCGTCTCGCAGGTTTGGATTTAAGTCACAACCGACTGGTTGCAATCCCAAAGGTATTCCTTAGTCAGGCAGCAAACCTTAAAAACCTCAATCTCAACAACAACCAACTGAAGATTCTTGATGTTCAGGCTCTCCCCTTGCCATTCCACAAGGGTTGTACTTTCATTCCTGGTGGGCAGCATAAAAACAGGTCCTCCTGCAAACTTGTCCTGCACGCCAATCCTTTTACTTGCAGTTGCGTTATTTCAGGATTTGCCAAATTTCTTAGAGAAACCGATTTGGATGTGCCGCATCTCACCACACAGGTTCACTGTGGTTTCCCGGAGTCATTAGCCGGTGTGAATGTCCTCTCGGTAGACCTTCGCTCATGCCAGGAGATATTCGGAGGAGTCGCTTTCCTCTGTACTTCACTATTGACACTAGCAGCCACTTGTATTCCTCTCCTGAAGCATCTCTACGGCTGGGACCTGTGGTATTTAATCCAGATTCTTTGGACTGGACACCGGGGACACACTCCAGCGAATGGTAACCCTACGGACAATCAGTATGATGCATTTGTGGTCTTTGATACCAGTAATAAGGCAGTGAGGGATTGGATCTACAAGGAAATGCTTGTGATATTGGAGAACCGGGGGAGATGGCGCTTTCGACTTTGCCTGGAAGAACGGGACTGGACTCCTGGAGTCTCGTGCATTGAGAATCTGCACAAGTCCGTTTACAGCAGCAGAAAAACAGTGTTTGTGTTGACCAGCCCTGGAGGTTATTCTGACGCAAGTGGAATAGTACGTCAAGCCTTCCTTTTAGCTCAGCAGCGACTTCTGGATGAGAAAGTGGATGTTGCTGTTCTGGTTTTGCTGGATTTTCTCTTTCCCAAATTCAAGTACCTTCAGATGAGAAAGCGTCTCTGCAAGAAGTCTGTTCTGTCCTGGCCCAGAAACCCACAAGTGCAGCCACTTTTCTGGAATGACCTGCGCGTCGCTCTTGTTTCTGACAATGTTAGAGCCTACAACAAGAACATCACAGAGAGCTTCTTCTGAAAACAGGGTCGGGAGCATAATCTCATTTAAATTTAAAGCAACAAAATTTGGATCAGGGCCTATAAGAGGGTCAGTTTCAAAGAGTTATAAAACATTATTTGTGTGATTTTTGAGCTGAAACTTCACTACACACTCTAGAGACATCAGAGACACTTTTACATCTTGTAAAAAGGGGCTTAATTTGTCGCATAACTGGATTAATGTGTTTCATATTATTTCTATGTAAATCATATTGTTTAGTTGTTGATTTTACACCTTGGGTGCATCTCAATCAGCTCCCTTGTTAAGTAGTCAGTGCACTAATCAGGGAGTCAGTCATTTTAAATTTTAAATAATGTCTCTAAAGTGTGTATGTGAAGTTTCAGCTCAAAATACCACACACATAATTTCATATCATTCATATCATGTCTCTTTTAGGCTATAATAGAAATTGTGTAATTTTGGTGACGGTCATTTTAAATTGAATTAAGATTGTGCCCTTTGCAAAAGACAGACTGGACTTTCTCCCACAACGACACATACAAAGAGAAAATGAAAAATCTAATTGTTTGATCAGACTGTTTTATGAAGTGTTTCTAAAAATTAAATAAATATCTTTTTACTGAATAGACTCACACATGGTTTCCAGTGGTTAAACCTCTTATAAAAATTATTTTTGGATAATTAGTCTCCGTGCTGTCTAAATTGCAAAAGTCATCCAGTGCACTGAATGTTCGCTCCCTGAAAAGTCTCACAATGAACTGTTGAATTTCAAGAGATCACTCTCGGATATTACTTGATAATAATAGCAGGTTTGGCATGCTGTTCTGGGAGAGAACCCTGAGCTCAGAGATAATTGAGCTCAGGGCTCCCGCCTGGTCAATGACCATATAACAAGGTCAGAGATCAGGCAGGTCTCGAGAGCTCCCCCTGGAAAGGAAAGGGGAAAGGAGGAGATGGGGTGGAAGGGGGGATTCTTCCAAAATGAAGATAAGGCAGTAAGGTGAAATTGGTCTATTTATTGTAGTTCCCGGCCTTTCTATTAATTAACCACGATCAGACTGGAGGTATTCAATACCTATAGACTTTATTTAACATAAAGACGAGGAAGTCAAGAGCAAACCCTAGAGCAATGTGACGTTTCCTCTGGACAATTCTGTTTGTTTGTGTCCATGGTCTTGCGTTTATACATCACATTTCTCCTCGTCATGTTTTACCCAGTATACATTTCACACATACAGTTGCAGTCAGAATTATTCGCTCCCCTTTGACTTTTTTTTCTTTTTTAAATATTTCCCAAATGATGATTAACAGAGCAAGGAAATGTTCACAGTATGTCTGATAATATTTTTTCTTCTGGAGAAAGTCTTATTTGTTTTATTTCGGCTAGAATAAAAGCAATTTTAATTTTTTTAAACACCATTTTAAGGTCAATATTATTACCCTTTTTAGGCTATATTTTTTCAATAGTCTCCAGAACAAACCATCATTATACAATAACTTGCTTAATTACCCTAACCTGCCTAGTTAACCTAATTACCCTAGTTAAGCCTTTAAATGTCACTGTAAGCTGTATAGAAGTGTCTTGAAGAATATCTAGTCTAATATTATTTACTGTCATCATGGCAAAGATAAAATAAATCCGTTATTAGAGATGAGTTATTAAAACTATTATGATTAGAAATGTGCTGAAAAAAAAATCTCTCGGTTAAACAGAAAATTGAAGAAAAAAATAAACAGGGGTGCAAATAATTCTGACTTCAACTGTATATGGTGTTTCTGTGTTATTCTTGGCAGCCCTGTTCACTCAGTACTGCTAGCTCGGTTCCTTTGCTGAATTCTTCTAGTATGGTTTTTACACACATTGCTATAGTGGTATATTAACTTAATAATATGTCACTCACTCTCCTGAATGCCTCTTACAGATATAGCTTCATATCATGGGTATTTAACATATATAATCAGTGCTTTACATATTCTGTTATTTTACATATTCAGTTATTCTCATAGTGCTGCTCCTCTGCAGGTTTACTCATCGTACACGAGCACAGTTTTAGCCTGGCTCATGTGCTACACATCAGATCACATGCTCCTCTCGAAATTAGTTTGTTAAACTTCACTTAGGGAACAGCAATGCACACTATACGCTGTAAATGTATTTGTTTGGGACAACATGAAGGAATTAAGTTAAATTATTAGTGGATTGAACATAAAACAATTAAGTTTTGCCAAAAACAAAAAAACACACGAAGAATTGTTTTAGCTCATTTTAAATGAGTAGTTTGAACCAACAGGAAGCATCTTTTTTTTTGCGTACATGAAACAAGAAACATGAATTAAATAATCAAACATATCATCAAATGTATTTCTAAAGACAAACCATTTTTATTGATAACATTTATTTAACATAAACAAACAGAGCTAGACAGGTTAAGAACAATCTAGAGAACATTCATAACAGTTTAATGGTTGAAATGTTGCTTGTATATGAAAATTCATTAATTTTCTTTTCGGCTTAATCCCCTTATTAATCTGGGGTTGCCACAGCGAAATGAACCGCCAACCGCCAACCTTCCAGCCGCAACCCATCTCTAGGAAACATCCACACACACACTCATTCACACTCAAACACTACGGACAATTTAGTCTACCCAATTCACCTGTACTGCATGTGTTTGGGCTGTGGGGGAAACCGAGCACCCGCAGGAAACCCACGCCAACACAGGGAGAACATGCAAACTCCACACAGAAACGCCAACTGACCCAGCGGAGGCTCGAACCAGCAACCTTCTTTCTGTGAGGTGACAGCACTACCTACTGCGCCACTGCGTCGCCGCATATGAAACAATCAAATTATTTAGCTTTTAAAATTCATTTGTGATGTCGTACAGCGTGGACCTTCTCACGTCACAGTCAGTGTGTGTGTGTGTGTGTGTGTATCAATGTGTAGTGATCCAAGCTCATCAGTGGCCTAATTAGTGACTGAATTCATGTACACTGACCTCAGGAGCTATGGAGCAGATTGAAACGCTGCTCTTGTCTACACCAGATGCAAACGTTGTTGCTGATATACCATAGTTCTGGAACTACTCTTTCAAAGATCAGAAATGGGGCCAGAATTATATAAGTGGTATCTGTTCCCCTTATTAAGTCAGCTGCCATACCAGTGTTGTGCAGCAGGTGGCGGTATATGTTCGTTAATCAGGTTTTCCCACCACTATTAAAGGAGCAGCTGCTCAAATAGTAAAATAATGCTGCACTTCTACTGTTTTCACAGATCCTGTTTTTAAGCTTTGTCGGTTTGGCTCAGCTACATATTGTATAATCATAATAGTTTTAATAACTCATTTCTAATTGATTTCTTTTCTCTTCGCCATGATGACAGCACATAATATTAGACTAGATATTCTTCAAGACACTAGTATTCAGCTTAAAGTGACATTTAAAGGCTTAACTAGGGTAATTAGGGTAAAGTTAGGGTAATTAGGCAAGTCATTGTATAACAGTGGTTTGTTCTGGAGACAATCCAACACTAATATTGCTGAAGGGGGCTAATAATATTGACCTTAACATGAGTTAAAAACTGGTTTTATTCTAGCTGAAATAAAACAAATAAGACTTTCTCCAGAAGAATAAATATTAGAGGAAATACTGTGAACAATTGACAAGACAGCAGTTTAAAAGGGAAAGTATAGCGTTTGTTCTCGTATGAGGAACTGCTGCACCTGCTGGACCACAACACAGGCTCAATCTACATCATTCCTGCACTTTTCAGTTTCAGTTTTTCATCTAAATGTAACTGCTGTTTTCAGGAAGTCAATCACACTCTAAAGCCTCTAAAAATAAAATCTACTGAAAGATGAGATTTGGCTTCGAGTGCTAGTTTAAGCATTTGTTGTTATCATTTCATGTAAATTAAAAACATTAATTAATTAGTTCATATTTTATAATTGTTTTTTTTTGCTTCTTTTAAGGAATTTAGCATGTTGAATATTATTTTTTGTTTTATATATATATATATATATATATACTATCACCGGCCACTTTATGAGGTACACCGTACTAGTACCAGATTAGACCCCTTTGCCTTCAGATCTGCTTTAATCCTTCATGTCAGAGATTCAACAAGCTACTGCAAATATTCCTCAGAGATTTTGCTCCATATTGACATGATAGCATCACGCAGTTGCTGCAGATTTGTCGGCTGCACATCCATGATGCCAATCTCCCGTTCCACCACATCCCAAAGGTGCTCTATTGGATTGAGCTCTGGTGACTGTGGAGGCCATTCGAGTACAGTGAACTCATCGTCATGTTCAAGAAACCAGTCTGAGATGATTGGCGCTTTATGACATGGTGCGTTATCCTGCTGGAAGTAGCCATCAGAAGATGGAGACACTGTGGTCATAAAGGGATGGACATGGTCAGCAACAATACTCAGGTAGGCTGTGGCGTTGACACCATGCTCAATTGGTACTAATGGACCCAAAGTGTGCCAAGAAAATATCCCCCACACCATTACACCACCACCAGCAGCCTGATCCATTGATACAAGGATCCATGCTTTCATGATGTTGAGGCCAAATTCTGAGCCGACCATCCGAATATGTCAGCAGAAATGGAGACTCATCAGACCAGGCAACG
>CAIGQZ010000348.1:4865413-4877006 GCA_903798205.1 Danio tinwini | reverse complement strand
CTACAGTTGCTATGGTAACACAACAACTATACTAATTGATCTGTTGTGGTGATTCTACAGTTGTTATGGAAACACAACAACTATACTAATTAATAGGTTGTGGAGATTCTACAGTTGCTATGGTAACACAACAACTATAGTAATTAATCTGTTGTGGTGATTCTACAGTTGCCATGGTAATACAACAACTATACTAATTGATCTGTTGTGGAGATTCTAAAGTTGCTATGGTAACACAACAACTACAGTAATATAAACAAATGACCCAATACTGTAGTTTTCTGAAACTATAGGGTATATTGTACTACAATACACCACAGTTTACTACAGTAAAAATATACCACATAAAGTATACTACAGTAGGCTGAAGCATTCATTAAGAAATAGTTGCAGTTACTATAATATATAGAGTATGGTACACTTTACTATATTTACTATGCATTACTATAGTATTTTTCTTTGTGGGCTGTCACTGTTACAGCTGAATAGGCCAGGATCAGGCATTGTGAGGTGTGTGTGTGAGAGCGTTTTTCATCTGGAATTCAGTGATTTACATTCCAGTCGTTATCAAATTGTCTCGTTGTATATAATCACAGAGGTTTAATAAAGCTGTAGTAAACACTGCCCGTAACCAGCATTACCGGTAACTGTTGTATTGTAGTAAGATGGTAGAAAGCAAGACTGAGTCAGTGCCTGAGAGACATTTGGGGGAATGTTGTCTCTAGGCCAAACAGGTGACTTGTAAACATTTGGGAATTTCAGGGAAGTGGCCATTATCTGTTTAATGCTCCCCGTGAGTCAATAATTCCACATGAGAAATCCACAAAATGGTGGACTTCATGCACTGTCTACTTCAGCTAATTAGCATTTAGAACAAAGAGGAAGTGTGAGTTTAAATGTGATGCGTTATTATTCGTTTTTTTAGTTTTTGACATGGAAATTACCCTACAATGCTTTTTTAATGTTATATAGACGTCTAATAGACATCCAATTATAGACGTCTTTGCTAAAACAAGACTAAATTTGTGTTGTCAGTGTATAGTAGTCCTAAAATATATTACATTAATATACATTTTTATAATCACTCTCGCCTAGTAGTGTTCATCATCTCTCCATCTCATTAGCATAAGCAGCAGCCCTGAGTGAGAAGCAGCCGTCTGTCCATTAGCCATTAGAGTGTTTGAGCTGCTGAAGATAATGTCAGCATAGACTAAGAGGATTATAGATGTGGAGTTTTAGATGAAGCAAGTTTTGCATTGTTGTCTGTATATGCTCCAGAGCTGAGGGTTTTAATGTGTGTGTATACTGTTGTTCAGGTGCACAGCAGGATGAAGCCGATGGCCGAGCATTATGAAGACGAACATATTCATACACAGTATTCACATCATCCTCAACACATGCAAGAGCGCCAGCTGATCTCTCCACCACCAGAACAGGTCACTGATACACACACACATACACACACGCACACGCACACACACACCCGTTAATTCCTGCAGTCATGGCTGTCATCATGGCAAAGATAAAATAAATCAGTTATTAGAGATGAGTTATTAACACTATTATGATTAGAAATGTGCTGAAGAAATCTGCTCTCTGTTAAACAGAAATTGGGGACAAAAATAAACGGGGTTGAATAATTCTGATTGCAACTGTAGTTACAGTAATTTTGACAAATTATTTCTGAAAACAAGACATTTTGTGCTGGTCTAGAAAATGCTTCTTGATTTAAGAATTTTTAATTATTTGGACTAGAAACAAGAAAAAAAAATCAAGCAAGAAAAGCATGTGTGATTTTGTGTTTGTGTAGTCAGATGTGTGTGTTTATTGTAGGATGATGAGGATGGTATATGGGCCTGATAAACCAGAAACTACTCCAATAGGTGAGTGTCAACATGTTTTTTAATTTATTTAGTTTTTTATAATATATATATATACACACACACAACTAAATTTAGTTTTTTTTAAATGTTTGTATCTGTAAAAAATAAATGAAGTTTACTTATAAACAAATTTCGAGAGGATCACGTGCTTATGATTGTTCTCAGCTGTTCCAGCATCAGCTCAAGACTAATCCAATCAGCTGATTCCTAACTCACTATAAATAACCAGAGTTTTCTTATCTCAACATCTTCATCTTGAAGACCCCCCCCCCCCCCCACTTAACCCTACTTTCCCTCCTTTTCAAACGGGCGACACTGTGGCCAGTGACTAGCACTGTTGCCTTACAGCAAGAACGTCTCTGGTTTAATCCCCTTCTAAACCAGGCAGCATTTCTGTGCGGAGTTTAGCTTGTTTTTCCCCATGCTTGCGTGGGTTTTCCCCGGGTTCTCCAGTTTCCTTAGTCCACGTTCCAAATAACAAACACCCTAAATAATTGATCACACATTTTATACCAAAGCCAAGCTCTAAGCGAGTACACCTCCTCATTTCAACCATCCATATACGAGACTTCAAATAAGCAGGGGGGGGGGGGGGTCATCAAGACCTCCCTGAGCTCAAACTCCTCTCTCGCCCTGCAATGGGAGGGAGCCCAGGACTCGAGGATCTTATGCGTTCAGGGCTCTTTTCCAGGACAGCATGCCAAACAAGCTTCATAATCAATCATCAGCTAAGTGTGAACTCTTGAAATGACAAAATAAATAAATGTGCTGGCATTTCGTCCTGGAATCCTTGGATGAGCAAATATTGTATTTCAATAGGTGTCACAATCATACACAGGAGACCCAAATGCAAGTGAATGCAAGATGATTTATTAATAGAGATAACAAGAGTCACAACTAGTATTGATCTCACCAGATATAGAGGAACTGTGTAGAGCAAGGGTGCTCCTCATAAGGAATCCAACACGCTAAACAGCAGTAATAGTTCATCCGAGAAACAGATCCTCTCACTGATATCTTACCAGATATCGAGGGAAGGGGAGGTTAGTGCTATGGAGCAACTCTCAAGGAAATCGACACGCTTACCAGTGGTAATAGTTCATCAGAGCAGCAGATCCGAGGTGAAGTTTCTCACTGATACGGTTGTCATCAGTGCAGGCAGTTACAACAACATCAAAGAAACGGAGACGTGCATAAGGTCCAAATATTACAGACTTATGACGATTCACCACCAGTGGATTTAGCGAGAGTGCCTAACAGGAAGCAGACACAGAGGCGAACAAACAACGGACTGACAAACACTGAACATATAAAGGCGCACGGTGATGCGCAACAGCTGTGGATGATAGAAAACAGCTGAGTGAGACAAGTGGTAACAAGACACGTGATAACCCAGGTGACGAATGTAAACACACACACACCACGCGGTGAAGCCATACCCAAACAAACCCACTTCCCACACACACACACACATACAAGAAGAACAGAAAGATCCACAACCGTGACAATAGGACTATCCTGATCAAATAAAGGACTGACTGGCCGAATTATTTACACATAATAGCATAAGTAAACAAACATTTACTTACAGACTTTTTATAGACAAAAAAACAAAACAAAAACAAAACATAGTCTATTTCTATAAAAAATATATATGAAAAAATGTCAGCGGACATCTGTGGGTTTCTGCAGACAGACGCAGATTCTGAGTTAGCCTAGTCATGATTATAAAGGAATTGTAAATGTTTTTTAAACACTCCCTTCAAGTAAAATGTAACCCAACATATTAACCTTTTTTATATCCCCAGTGTCTGGAGCAACCCAGATGGAGGACTGGACCTCCAGGAGAAGCTCTTTGAGTGCTTTAGTTCAGTGCATTAAAAACTCTCTAAAGAAAACTCACAGTGGCGGATCAGGGAAGGAGAAAGCTGCCATCTTCTGTGCCATCCACACTTACATTTGTGCAATCAGCAGAAAAGATCTTTAACCTTTACAAAGAAGAAGCTACATCAACTCATATAGTCTGGCACTGTCCAGAAGTATCTGAATTCTGCTTATATATCGTTTGTTCCATGATGGGCTCTGCTAAACAGACCAACTAGACACTAATAACAGATTTCATTCCTCCTCATTTTACAAATGGCTCACTAAAAGATCAAGTAAAACTAATGAAACCTGTTCATCGATTCACCACTGGGGGGCGATCAAACTTAACCTGCACATCCATGTACAACAATAATGAATATTTGTACATCATTGTGAGTGGTAGGTTTATGGTTAGGGTAAGGGTTGACCTTAATAGTTTACAATTTAATGGGTAATTTATTATATAATATGAATAATACTTGGTATAATTACTGTTTCTACATTACTGTGATGCTTGGGGTAGAAGTAGACGGTAATAAAATACAATTAATGGATAATTTAATAAATTATATATAACTTCTGGGGCAGCACGGTGGCTCAGTGGTTAGCACTGTCACCTCACAGCAAGAAGGTCGCTGGTTTGAGTCCCGGCTGGGTCAGTTTTGACATTTCCGTGTGGAGTTTGTATGTTCTCCCCATTTTGGTGTGGGTTTCCTCTGAGTGCTCACCCGGTTTCCCCCACAGACCAAACACATGCGCTATAGGGGAATTGACCAACTAAATTGGCCGTAGTGAATGTGTGTGAATGCAAGAGTGTATGGGTGTTTCCCAGTAATAGGTTGCAACTGGAAGGGCATCCGCTGTGTAAAACATATCCTGGAATAGTTGGTGGTTCATTCCACTGTTGCAGCCCCTGATGAATAAAGGGCGAAGCTGAAGGAAAATGACGGCAGCTGTATCCCTTCTAGCTGCAACCCCTGCAACATTCATTCATTCATCTTCTTTTTCGGCTTAGTCTCTTTATTAATCTGGGGTCGCCACAGCGGAATGAACCGACAACTTATCCAGCATATGTTTTACGCAGCAGATGCCCTTCCAGCTGCAACCCATCACTGGGAAACACCCATACACACTCATTCACACTCATACACTACTGACAATTTAGCCTACCCAATTCCCCTATAATGCATGTGTTTGGAAAACCGGAGCACCCGGAGGAAACCCATGCCAACATGAACATGCAAACTCCACATAGAAATGCCAACTGAGCCAGCCGAGGCTCAAACCAGTGACCTTCTTGCTGTGAGGCGAACGTGATACCCACTGCGCAGCCCTGCAGAATTCATGTTGATTATAATATTCCTACTCAGATCGCCCCCTAGTGAAGAAACATAGACTTTTCAGAACGTTTAAACCAGCAATGATGTAATGAACACTCTTTTACTGAAATCACATGACCATCGCATTTTGATACACTCTCCGAACCCCTGATTGAACAGCCAAGATTCATACATGTGTGAAGCTTTGTGAAAATGTTTCGAAAGCAACCATCATTAGTTCGAACTATTCTGCAGCCTTTACTTTTTTAAAGAAGTTTGTGATGCATTACTTTAAAAAGTAACACTGAGCATCAATCATGCCGAGTTGTTTACTGAAAGTGTTGATACAGAATGTTCTCTTTGATAAGTTGCGTAAAGGGTTGAGAAAGAACGTACAATATCGAGTCCTCGAATGTATCTGCCGTTTAACCCAGAAGCCAAGTGTTTTTAATGGTTAGTCTTTCTACTTCGCTGTATATAAAAGCATCAGTATGCCCTGATTTAGATAGACACCTTTGCTTGGCTCTGTCTGGACACGCTGTTTATCTTTCACTTCAGTCTATAATCATCTCAACTCGAATCTGTCTATAAGACGACTCCCGCTCTTCTGCCCCGGGTCATCTCACTTTGACATGTTTTCTTAGTCTCCGCTGGAGGTTTATAGGAATATAAAGTTCTTTGAAATGCCTTCTTGTTTTCTGTCTCCTAATTAAAGCTGTTGTTTATAAAACGGGTCGGTAATTGATGCTGGATCTCCTGGCGCGGTGCTCTTGCGAAATAATAAATACATTTCAACACTTATTTTTCCTCCCGACTGTGTTTGTCATGATGTTTACACTGACATGTTTAGATTTTACAAGTAAAATATTATTAATTATTGAATAAAACACCTAAAACACGGATTGTCATAACAACTTGTCAATAGCGGAGATGTGTTATCTTTTATGGTGTTGGGAATGACAGACACGAGTCCTGCACAGCAGCCAGAGGGATTCTGAGCTGGTCACTACTGATGCTGCTGGAGGAAAACCTTTCCTGACTCACTCCTCCCAAACACCCCTAAGTGCTCAATAATGTTTAGATCTGGGTACTGTGCAGGCCAGGGGAGATCTTCACTTTCATGTTCATCAAACCATTCTGTCAGCAGTCCTGCTGTGCTGTGTGTATTGGTGCATCATCATCCTGATACATGTCATCATCGCCTTCAGGATACAATGATTGACCCATTGGGTCACATGGTCCTCCAAAGTGGGTCGGTAGTCCTTGGCTGTGACCCAGCACCCATTTAGCATCAGTATTGGGCCTAGGGAACTCCATGATATTGAGTCCAAACCATCACTGCTCCCCCTATAATTGACTCTGGGCATCAGCAGTCTGTGTGGGACACTTTATTGGGGCTTCTCCACACCGTAACTCTCCCAGATGTGGGAAAGACAGTGAAGGTGGATTCATCAGAGAACAATGCATGTTTCAGATCTACATCCCAAGATTTTCATTGCTGGCACTATGGAAACTGGCGTTTGTCATTGGCAAGAGTGACCTTCGGTTTTGGCTATAGCAGCTGGCCATGTATATTGACCCTGTGGAGCTCCAGACCCAAAGGAAAATTGAGCCGCACATTTAATTCTGCAGTGAGTTGGGCAGCTGTGGTTTTAGTCATCAGATGGCACCAAACAGTCAAAAACCACATGATGACAGAGGAGCAGATGCATATGGATGTGAATGTAAGTATATGGATGTGAGCGTTTCCACTTATGGAGATTCTCAGTTCCTGGATGAGTCTGTGTTATTCAGCGGTTGTTATCTGAAAGTAACATACCTGCCGCAACTGACCAATCAGAATCGAGTATACCAATAATGTACAATGTACATTATTCTGATTATTACGTGACTATATGCCACAAAACTAAAATATTATAGACAAAACATCGATCTGGGATGCGTTTCCCAAACAATGACATAACTCCCGACTGAACTATCATAGTATGATGCATCGCTTGGGAAAAGAACGATGTAGTGAAGAGTGTTTCCCAAAACTGTAGTTGCTTTGTCACAGATCCATCGTTTGAACCACGTCAGTTATAATGTAAAACGCCCATACTGACGCTCTAAATGTTGTGGACTTACAACTTGTTTGGAGGAAACCCCCATACTTTTTTGTGCAAATAACATTGCTTTACACGCACACACACATTTTACAAAAATTCCAATATTAGTTTAGATTAAAATATGCACTCGCTTTCCATATTAACTGAAATATATATAAACGACACATATAGCCTATAGGCCTATGCTTCCTTTACAAATATTAAGAATATTTAATTTTCATTTCTAAAACATGAAACCACTTAAATCATTAACAGTTGTAATTTACAGTAGACTATTTATTAAGAAATGAAAAAAATTCTACTTAATAATAATAAGAAGAATAATTATTATAATTATATACAGCCACATTTCTTATTAAATAACCCACTATAAACTAAAACCATTGATGTATGCTATATATATTTGTTTTCACAAGCTTTGTAGACGTAACATAAGTTCCGCTTTTAAATAATAGCTCATCTATAGTTTTTGTCATGAGCCACGGCTGTGTTCAAAATGGCATCACTGTTTTCAAAGTGCACTGCGAAGGGAGCGTAATTGTCAATATAAAGATCGCTAAAACTGAACTGTAAAATAATCCTTGGAAAGTAAATTACACTTAAGAGAGACGACTTTATTCGTTCAGTCATTTATTCATTTTCTTTTCGGCTTAGTCCTTTTATTAATCAGGGGTCGCCACAGTGGAATGAACCACCAACTTATCCAGCATATGTGTTGCGCAGCGGATGCCCTTCCAGCCACAACCCAACACTGGGAAGAGATGACTTTAATGTTATTTTTATTTGAAATCATTCTAAGTTTAAATGTTGCAACATTTGTAAGGAATAGGGCATAGGCAGGGGCGTAGCAACCGGGGGGGGACAGGGGGATATGTCCCCATCACTAGAGACAGACCATTTAGAAACAGATGATTAAGAATGTAAACTTTTGGATTTCATACAGCTGCCCCCCCTCACTTTTAAAATGTCTACTCCGCCCCTGGGCATAGGGGTGATAACTAGAACTAGAACACAGCCTGGAACTCTGCTTCTAACTACAGTTCTAGAGGTGTAGTTACAAGTTTGAGATGCAGTTTGCGAATGTTTATTGGAACGACGGATTTGGGCAATGCCAAATCAACAAACTATGTTTGTAACGACAGAACTTGCGACCTGGCTAACGATGGTTTTCGGAAACGCACCCCTGGCCTGTAATAGTCTTCATTTAAGTGAAGTTTCGAGAGGAGCATGTGATATGATTGATCGCAGCTGTTCTCTTATCTATAATCATTAGTTAGTCAATCAGATTAATTTAAACTCACTATAAGTAGCCCGGCTAAAACTACTCCCTTATCTTCGTTTTACAAAGTAACCCCTCATCCACCCCATCTCCCCCTTTCCTCCTTTACCAGGGGGAGCTCTTGAGACCAACCTGATCTCGTACTCCTCTTACATGCTCATCAACCAGGCGGGAGCCCTGGGCTCAATTATCTCTGAGCTCAGGGTTCTCTCCTGGGACAGCATGCCAAACCTGCTAACATTATCAAGCAATATCTAAGTGTGAACTCTTAAACCATAAAAAAATCAAATGTAAAGCATACATGCAAGTCAACATTGCTGTTTTTAATATGCCACTGTCGCATAAATATATCAGACGCATTAATATTGACTCCTCCAGTTTGTTAGTTGCGCTTCATGGCGTTGGGTTGCGCTGTTTCTCAGTGTTAATGCTACTGCACTCATGGGAATGTTATAATGTGACAGTCTTCAGGATTAAGGAAACCTTGATCATTTCCAGAAGCTTTTCTGGCCCTTCAGATACTCTGCAACGCAAATTTAAAATACCTAAAAGTGTGCTCAGACGGGTCAATGCTTTTATGAGGCGTAGAATAAAACCCTCAATTGTAAGATGACATTCAGATGACATTCAGGATTAGTGTCCATGTTCTGCTCTTATCATCTTACTGAAAAACGGCCAAAACCAGATTTAGCTCAGCATCTCTCAAGACACATCTCGGTTGCTCTGACTTTCTCTTATTAAACACCAGTGTGGTCTGAGCAGGGAATAATAAACACTGGGACAAGCCTCTGTTCAGTAACATTCATTAAATGGAACCAAGTATTGCTGTCAAAGAACAACAACAACAAAGATTATTTTTCTTACCCAATTGTCTTGACTATTTGGCTTGTTTTACATTTATGAAAACAGGACAATATTTTTTGCTTTGCTAGAAAATGGAACAATATTTAAGCCCCCCACCCCAAATATGGCAAATATTAAATAGACTGTCTGACAAAGGTCTTGTCGTCAATCCCAGTTGTGAGAGCAACAAATAATAACTTGACTTCTAGTTGATCATGTGTTAAAGTGTCAGAAGGTGGATTTCTCCATGAATCATCTGTTGATCTGCATCTCAATCATCACAAATACCGCAGAAGACCTACTGGAACCAGCATGGAGCCAAGATTCTCATAGAAATCAGTCAAGTTTGGTGGAGAAGTCATGGTTTAGGGTCACATTCAGCATGGGGGCGTGTGAGAGATCTGCAGAGTGGATGATCAACATCAACAGCCTGAGGTATCAAGACATTTGTGCTGCCCATTACATTACAAACCACAGGAGAGGGACAATTCTCCAGCAGGATAGCGCTCCTCATACTTCAGCCTCCACATCAAAGATCCTGAAAGCAAAGAAGGTCAAGCTGCTCCAGGATTGGCCAGCCCAGTCACCAGACATGAACATTATTGAGCACGTCTGGGGTAAGATGGAGGAGGCGTTGAAGATGAACACAAAGACTCTTAATGAACTCTGGGAGTCCTGCAAGAATGCTGTCTTCTCCATTCCAGATGACTTTATTAATGCGTGATTTGAGTCATTCAGAGATGTATGGATGCAGTCCTCCAAGCTCATGATGGAGTCATACACAATATTCACTCTGTTTATTCAGCCACTGCAGCATGACTTTATATTCTATACTGGACATTATTTCTGTTAGTCAGACCTTAATTTAATCATTCAAAATCAAGGCATGATCATATTTTGTTGTGCTCAAATAAGCGTCATCTAGAGGCCTTTGCCTTTCATATAAGCCACTTCTGATACCAAATGATCAACTAGAAGACAAGTAATTATTTTTGTTCCTAAAGCTTGAATAGGCCACAAGACTTCTGTCAGGTAATGCAGTGTTGTATATTTTGCTGACTTATGTATGTTCATTATATCAAATGTTTATTTCTGCTTTTGAATTGCATTATGAGAGATTGAGATTTCTTCCAACAACTTTTAACCATGAAAAGTGTGTATAAAGTGGGTTTTCTGTGCATGTGTAATAGTCTGCAGTGCTTTACAGTATTGTGTGTGTTGGTGTCGTATATTACGCTACAGAAACAGTGTAATAAACTGCAGCACATTTCTGTTATTTTACACACTTATTTCTCTAGATATTTTTTTTTTACATTATATTATTCTAAACGACTAAAATGTCAGTAAAGGTCACTTTGTTAAACTGTGAGTTGAATTTTCAACATCAGAAGTGGACAGAGCAGAGATCAACATCCCATAATGCAATTCACCACCAAAAATAAACACAAAATACATAAAACTGTTCATTAACAGATATGATTGAGTGTACTGTAAACTCTTTTTTTAAGCTAAATAAATACATAAATACAAAACTGTGATTCTCAGTGTTCCAAATCATCCAACTCTACTGCAGAGAAGAGCAATAAAGTGTTTAGTGTTTAAAGCTAGGCAGGAATTTGTCCTTTTATTTAATTCAAACAAGACGTCTAGCCAAAAGCATTGTGAAAGCTGTAAATTCTTTACTTGATCTCTTAAACATGCAACAAACCCAAACACTGCTATAACGGCATGTGGTCGGCATGTTGTGGGAACCATGTGTTGCTGTACTTCAGGATTTCTTTTATTCCCTTCAAATAAAAGTCAATACAGGTTTGTCTATCTGTAGACAAGACAATAAGTTTGTCTGGAAAACTGAAAATAAAGCACAATTAAGAGATTTATTTACAGCAAAGACCAAACAGGAAAACCCCCAAAGGGCAAAAAGCACAATAGGAGTGTTTTACCCTCAGCTACAGCTGCATTTAACATATTACAGTCGGGGAGGAGCTGAAAACAGGGACGTAAAGTTCAGCTTCCTGTAGTTAAACCTGAACAGTTTATTTTTTCAAATATTACCCATATAAAGAGGACTTTAAAATAAATACTGTAGCATTTTAGACGATCTGTTGTGAAATACTATTGTGAAACAATCTGTTGTGGTGATTCTACAGTTGCTATGGTAACACAAGTATAGTAATTAATGTGTTGTTGTGATTCTACAGTTGCTATAGCAACACAACTATAACAATTAATCTGTTGTGGCGATTCTACAGTTGCTATGGTAACACAACAACTATAGTAATTAATCTGTTGTTG
>CAIGQZ010000348.1:4811583-4831312 GCA_903798205.1 Danio tinwini | reverse complement strand
CACACACACACACACACACACACACACACACACACACACACACACACTCATACACTACGGCGAATTCAGTTGATCAATTCCCCTATAGCACATGTGTTTGGACTGTGGAGGAAACCGGAGCACCTGGAGGAAACCCACACCAACACGGGGAGAACATGCAAACTCCACACAGAAACACCAACTGACCCAGCCGGGACTCAAACCAGCTGCCTTCTAGCTGTGAGGCCACAGTGCTTACACTAAGCCAACGTGCTGCCCTGTGTCCTGTTTAATTTTAATGTAATCATATAATATATTAATATGATAATATTAATTATTATAAATGATATATAATTATATATACGGTGGCACAGTGGGTACCACCTTCGCCTCACAGCAAGAAGGCTGCAGGTTCGAGCCTCGGCTGGGTCATATGGCATTTCTGTGTGGAGTTTGCATGTTCTCCCCGTGTTGGCGTGGGTTTCCTCTGGATGCTCCGGTTTCCCCCACAAGTCCAAACTTATGTGGTACTGGTGAATTAAGTAGACTAAATTGTCCATAGTGTATGTGTGTGAATGAGTGTGTATGGGTGTTTCCCAGTGATGGGTTGCAGCTGGAAGGGCATCTGCTGCGTAAAATGTGCTGGATAAGTTGGCGGTTCATTCAGCTGTGGCGACCCTAGATTAATAAAAAGACTAAGCTGAAAAGAAAATGAATAAATGAATATATATATATATATAAATATTATAAGTCAGTTCCAATAAAATAAAATAATTAAAATAAATACAAATATATTTAAATTAATAAATAAATAAAATAAATATAACTAATATACATTTTTCCTAGTTTCCTTTTATTTAGTTATTTAGTTTATTTTATTCAATTTAAATTAGGTTAGTTCAAATAAAATAAAAAAAATTAATAAAAAAAATTAAATTAAATTAAATAACATAAAATGAAACAAAATAAAATAAAACAAAATAAAATAAAATTTAATTAAATTAAATAAACAAAATAAAATAAAATACAACAAAATAAAATAAAACAAAAAAAATGTAATTAAATAAAACAAAAAAATAAATACAATTAAATAAAAAACAAAATAAAACAAAACAAAATAAAACAAAATAAAATAAAATAAAATAAAGTAAAACAAAACAAAATAAAATAAAATAAAACTAAATAAAAACTAAACAAAACAAAACAAAACATCAGATCCAGAACTGACAGGAGTATTTCAGTTTACAGGATTATGTGTAAGTGAACGAACTACAAAAAAAGCTGTGATGTCTGTATATGTTTTTGTTTCTGTGTGTGTGTGTGTGTGTGTGTGTGTGTGTGTTGCACATACTTCACACAGCTTTCACAGTCAATATTGCCCACAGTCTCTTTAATGGTGCGCTCAGACACGAAGGCTGGATACTCGGTGTCACAGGGAACCAGCAGAGTTCTGCCTCCTCTCTGAGCTACAGAGAAAACACAGAGAGAGAGACATGATTCTGTCAATTATTTCCCTTTATCACATGGCTGTCTGGAATACTCTATTCTGATTGGTCAGTCACAACAATCCAAGGTATGTTATTCCCAGATAACAACCACTGAAATTAATAACACAGACTCATTCAGGAACTGAAAAAAAAATCACCTTGACTGTCAGTGTATACGTTCACATCCATATTTTCTTTATATACTTTTTCCATTTTTAGACTGTTTGGCGCCATCTAGTATCTGAATTATGTGCAGGTTAGTGTTTACTCCATCAGCTGTTTTAGACTGTTTGGCGCCATCTAGTGTCTGAATAATGCGCAGGTTAGTGTATACTCCATCAGCGGTTGTAGACTGTTTAACGCCATCTAGTGTCTGAATTATGTGCAGGTTAGTGTATACTCCATCAGCTGTTCTCGACTGTTTAGCGCCATCTAGTGTCTGAATATTGCGCAGGTTAGTGTATACTCCATCAGCTGTTTTAGACTGTTTGGCGCCATCTAGTGTCTGAATAATGCGCAGGTTAGTGTATACTCCATCAGCCGTTTTTGACTGTTTGGCACCATCTAGTGTCTAAATAATGCGCAGGTTAGTGTATACTCCATAAGCCGTTTTGGACTGTTTGGCACCATCTAGTGTCTAAATAATGCGCAGGTTAGTGTATACTCCATCAGCCGTTTGGACTGTTTGGCACCATCTAGTGTCTGAATATTGCACAGGTTAGTGTATACTCCATAAGCTGTTTTGGACTGTTTGGCACCATCTAGTGTCTAAATAATGCGCAGGTTAGTGTATACTCCATCAGCCATTTGGACTGTTTGGCACCATCTAGTGTCTGAATATTGCACAGGTTAGTGTATACTCCATAAGCCGTTTTGGACTGTTTGGCACCATCTAGTGTCTAAATAATGCGCAGGTTAGTGTATACTCCATCAGCCGTTTGGACTGTTTGGCACCATCTAGTGTCTGAATATTGCACAGGTTAGTGTATACTCCATAAGCTGTTTTGGACTGTTTGGCACCATCTAGTGTCTGAATATTGCACAGGTTAGTGTATACTCCATAAGCTGTTTTTGACTGTTTGGCACCAACTAGTGTCTAAATAATGCACAGGTTAGTGTATACTCCATCAGCCAATGTTGACTGTTTGGCGCCATCTAGTGTCTAAATAATGCGCATGTTAGTGTATATTCCATAAGGACCATGATCAGCTCACACCGGAAATCTGATATTGGCCACATTTAAAACAACAACATGAACAGCTATGCAAAAAATCAGATCTAAAAAAACTCATTTGATTTGAGCAGAAAGCCGCGCAGTGTGAATGTAGCCTGAGAATGTAAAACATCCGGAATGTTTGATTTCTAGGGATTCGTTTTTTCGATTCGCAAACATAAGGCGAAAAAAGAGGCTATGCTGCAATTCAGTGAAGAGACTTTCACATTAGATGCATAAAGCGATGCGCTTTAAAGCCCATTCATTCTTGCAGCATGCAATTGCGTTTTTTTCTACGCTGAAAAAAGTGTTAGGAAAACTGTGCTGCGGTCATAGTATAAAATTGGCCAACAAATTGCACTCTGTGTACATTACACTCATGTACACACAAGAAAAGAAAAGTCTGATAAAATAATGTGCATTTCTATATAGTATATTTGCTCCTGCTGCTTTAATATTGCTAATGTGCTGCCATGCTAAAATTTCACTGAAAAAATAAACTTTAATTGGCTTGTGTGTTTTTTTTATCAATATAATTTAAGTTATTGAGTTGAATTTAGGAAGTCTTACAAAATTATATTATTTAAAATATATATATTACGTTGGTGCCAATAGCCTAGTCTTTAAGTATGTCGACATATAGCACCAAAGTGCTCATGGCGACCCGAGTTCAATTCCCGACTTGAGGTCTTATGCCAGACATCCGAAGTTGAGAAAAATCATTTCCAGGGGATACAAAGAGAATTTCCGTGCATTTGCGGAAGACTCCCGGAACTTCCAGGAGACTTGGGATGTCTGCTATGCCGATTCTTCCCCTCCCAATGCTTTACTGTCTGTCCTTCACTGTCCTATCACATTAAAGGTGAAAACCCCTGCACATAATTATATATATACATATATATATTACAAAGCATTTTTGTTTTCAGTTTTAGCCCAGAATTTTTATTTCAGTCACCCCTATCAATAACACACACCCAAACACATATTCAATTGTTTTTGTGAATTGTGGAGACATTCCATACAACCTGTACAAACTGTATTTTGTATCCGTCTAACCCCACCTTACCCCTAACCCTAACCCTCACAGGAAACTGTGGACAGTTTTACTCATTCTGTGTGATGTAGAAGCTTTTTGAGAAGCAAGGACATCAGCAATGTCTTCATATTTCACCACCTTCTTATACATAGACACAAACACACACACACACACACACACACACACACACACACACACACACACAATCTGTCATACCCGTAATGGTGAGGTCAGAGTACCACCAGCTGTACAGGTTAAACTCAACCAGGAATCTGCAAAACAAAATCAAACAGTTCAGTACACAGGACAACATAAAGAATACACATGAAAACATCACACAGGTAAGCCATCGATTTATGACCAGATCAGAATCTTACATGACAAACTCCGTCAGGAGCCATCGGATGGCTGCGAACAGAGCAAAGTAGGGCTGCAGGGAAAGAAATACAACCCATCAAACACTCAGACACATGGAAGACACGCCACTGCGGTGTTACATACACTGTAAAAATATCCGTTAATGAACAGTTTCTGTATTTGGGGTTTATTTGCGGTGGTGAACTACATTATGGGATGTTGATCTCTGCTCTGTCCACTTCTGATGTTGAAAATTCAACTCACAGTTTAATAAAGCGACCTTTACTGACAATTTAGTCATTTAAAATAATAATATAATGCATAAGAAATAATATCTAGAGAAATGAGTCTAATATAACAGAAATGTGCTGCAGTTTATTACACTGTTTCTGTAGCGTAATATACGACACCAACACACACAATATAGCACTGCACACTATTACACATGAGCAGAACAGTCAATTCTTACACACTTTTCAAGGTTAAACGTTGTTGGAAGAAGATCAAGATCCCATTATACCAAAATTGTCATAGCTTTTGTTTGTTTTATATTGGTTTCAAGAGTTTACACTTAGATGTTGATAATGTTAGCAGGTTTGGCATGCTGTCCTGGGAGAGAACTCTGAGCTCAGAGATAATTGAGCCCAGGGCTCCCGCCTGGTCGATGAGCATGTAAGAAGAGTACGAGATCAGGTAGGTCTAGAGAGCTCCCCCTAGTAAAGCAGAAAAAGGGGAGATGGGGTTGAAGGGGGCTGCGATCAATCATATCACATGCTCCTCTCGAAATTACTTTGTGACACTTTACTTATATATTTAATATTTTCATTATATTCAATATTTGTAATTCTTTAAATGATTTCAATATATCACTATGTTATCTAGATCTATGATGTTATTGTGTTGAGCATACAAAAGTGGACACGTAATTAGGAGTTTTATGTCTTTCAGTTGTATTCATATTTTAATACAAATATGCTTTCATTATCTTTAAAAGAAAGAGCCACACACACCACACACACACACACACACACACACACACACACACACACACATGCATGCATCTAAACGCACAGGATTCATGCACAAACACAGCTTATAAATGTGACATAAACTCTCAACAACTAAAAGTTAGCAGCTGCTGTGTCTTTAATATGGTGTACAGATTATTATGCGTTATTGAAACATCAAAGAGGACGCAGCAAAGAAATATCACTTATTAAATTAAATTACTTTATTATTTTATGCAACAGCCTTACATTTAAAAGGGAAAATTAAGAGTGATCGTAAGCAAAAAAAAAAAGATAGACCCCTAGCCTATAGGGTGTTTAATGGTATATCTGAAACTGACCAGTAGGTGTGTTTTTTCTTTCCCTTATATTTATTTATTACAAAGATGAAACTTGCCACCTTAGGTGGCTAACGACAGTTTTCAGAAACGCTCCCCTGGGCAGGTTGTTTGATTTAGGGGGCGTTAGCTTGCACTGGCCTGACAATGGAAAAGTGGTTGTTCCTTGCGCCATCTGGTGGATATTGTGTAAGGCAGAAAAGCATGACTGCGCAAGACAAATTGTAGCACTATGCGTAAAGAAACGCATTCTCAGTGGCCACACACATCCGTACACTGGCTTTGTCACCTCAGTTTTTGTCCTCATACACATGTACAAATCTCCTGATAGTTTTTCTGAGATCTTTATTAGTGAGTTTTAGAGCTGTCAAAAGCATTGACTTTGGTACCAATCAATACTGTAATTCTAATCAGTACTGAACATTTAAAAGAGCGTTCTTAAACACCACTGATCAGCCGTCGTGATCATGTGCTCATCAGAAATGACTGTGATTGGCCATCGCCATTGATCAAACAACAATACACAAGGATAAAACCACTCACTGCTCTCCACTGAAGGACTTTTGCAGCTTTAATACGAAGCAAATCAGGTTTAATTCTTACAGTGAAGATGCTCAAAGCAGAGTTTGGTTCATTATTATAATCCTATAGTTGTTTCCTTTCCATCATTGGGAGAACGTTTTGTCAGTTCGTCCTATTCTGCTTCAGTATTAAGAATTGTGAAATTGAATGATCTTTGGTGTACTATCAACTTTATTTACAGGAAAAAAGAACTATATACAGTACAAAACTTTTTGAACGGGCTGCATGGTGGCTCAGTGGTTAGCACTGTGGCCTCACAGCGTGAAGGTCGCTGGTTCGAGTCCCGACTGGATCAGTTGGCGTGTCTATGTCCAAACACATGCGCTATAGGGGAATTGATGAACTAAACTGTCCATAATGTATGTGTGTGAATGAGAGTGTATGAGTGTTTCCCAGTGATGGGTTGCAGCTGGAAGGGCATCCACTGCGTAAAACAAATACTGGAATAGTCGGTGGTTCATTCTACTGTGGCGACCCCTGAAAAAGAAACTATGCCGGGTGAAAATGAATGAATGAATAATCATGATTATGATTTTTCTCATAATCGAGCAGCCCTACTGTATATCTGATGTAAGTACTTTTCTTTTGGATGTGATTACTCTTTGGACAGCGATGTAAGGAGCTCCAGACGGCTCATACAGTAAATCCTCTCTGGGCGGATTCACGTGTTGATACAGATATACACAGATCAAGTGTGTAAATCAGCCTCTCAGAGTGGAAAAGCGTGACGCATCTCACATCTCTGGCATCTGTGCCCACAGCGAAGGCTAGGAGGATTGGGCCCTCCCTTGGGCTGTTTCAGAACTTTGGCTCAGTTGGCTGCTTTCCTCCACAAATGAGCCCAGAGTCCTTGCTGTCTCTGTTTTTGGGTATCTTCCACCAAATTAGGGTTAATGTTGACTTTTTGGTGTTGTAAAATCTTATAAATTTACTCTCATAATGTTTAAATTGTAATATCAAGTGTCTATTGTGTAGTTTTCTAGGTAAATATTGAATATTTACACGTTTACTTGATGTAATAAATTAAATGAGTGGAAATTAAATTTTAATATTCATTTACTTGTAATATTCATTCATTCATTCATTCATTCATTCATTTTCTTTTCAGCTTTGTCCCTTTATTAATCTGGGGTCGCCACAGTGGAATGAACCACCAACTTGTCCAGCATTTGATTTACGCAGCGGAAAACACCCATACACACTCATTCACACACATACACTATGATCAATTTTAGCATACCCAATTCACCTGTACCACATGTCTTTGGGCTTGGGGAAACCGGAGCACCCTGAGGAAACCCACGCCAACACGGGGAGAACATGCAAACTCCACACAGAAACACCAGCTGACCCATCCGAAGTTTGAACCAGCGACCTTTTTGCTGTGAGGCGAATGTGCTACCCACTGCGCCACCCCGTCGCCTTACTTGTAATATTGAAATATTTTCTAATCTTTGCAAACCTGTTAAGTACATTTTAATAATGGATAAGTTAATAAAGCATGTATTGCCTTTGCATGGGATTGAATTATGTCACAAAATAGTTTTGTATAGTTTCGTTTCTATCTGTGTGTGTCACACATACATAATAATAAATAAATACATAATACACACACACATATATTATGTCAAAACAAGCTTTTATTTTGGATGTGATTAATGGTTGTTAATCTATTTCAAGCACCAATTTTAACATCTTCATGAAGGCTGTGCACATTCAGGCTTGTCCTTTGAGTCAGTTTGATCCCATTAGCTATAAAATCATTTTTATACCACAAAAACTAAAGAAATAAATAAAATGAAGGTGTGATTATGCCTCAGTATTGATGAAAAGCTAGAAACACTCCTGACCTGTAAACACAGCTCAGAAAATTGTTCAGGATGCAATGTATTGTTGATATTATGAACATAATCTGCAACTCTTACATGGTCGCCCACTGAAGCTAAGAAGGGCTGCGTCCGGTCAGTACCTGGATGGGAGGCCACATGGGAAAGCGAGGTTGCTGCTGGAAGTGGTGTTAGTGAGGCCAGCAGGGGGCGCTCAACCTGCGGTCTGTGTGGGTCCTAACGCTCCAGTATACTGATGGCGACTCTATACTGCTCAGTGAGACTCTCTGTGATCATTAAACATTCTTCTAAATAATATAATTGCAGCATACTCACGTGTAGAAGTGTGTGTGCTGTGTCGCTGGTCTGCGCATACACCCTACAGATGGCCCGATAGTCATACAGATTCACCCTGAAACACACACATCTGCTGAGTCCTCATTCTGCTCGCGATAAAGAAACACTCAGAGCATCATACTGAGAAGTGCGTGTGCCATTATAAATCTAATTTATTCAGCTTTCAGGTGATCTCAATTTAAAGAAAAAAACGGACTGGTTTTGTGGTCACGTATGTGCAAATCACATATATAAAAGACATCTTCATGCTGGGATTTCAGAGATATAAAAATATATGTCGAATAACACTTCAAAATATTGTGTGTGTGTGTGTGTGTGTGTGTGTGTGTGTACATATGTGTGTGGTCTGAACTGGCCTTCTTTTACGTCACATTAACTTGTAAATCAGAGATAATTATAGCCGTTGCTTGCAGCTCTTTCTGTTCTTCAAGCACTGATGTGTGAGTCACTTCACATTTGTGTGTGTGTGTGTGTGTGCGCGTGTGCGCGTGTGTGCGTGTGTGCGTGTGTGTGTGTGTGCGTGTGTGTGTAGCTTTGAGTTTGTGTTGACCTTCTGTTGTCGATATTACCATGTACATCAGCACATAAGTTCAATAAAATCTATTGCATCTGACTCTGACTGGTGTAGCAAATAAAATCAACACAATCTCACGACAATTCGTAACTTTTTGATTTAATGGCTAATCCGTATGAATTCGTATGATTTAATTTGTACAACTTAGTACGATTTGCTCATCACCCAATGATGGTTGGGGTTAGGGGTGGGGTTGGGTGCCATGTCTTTTTTATTAAATTGTACATTTTCGTACGACTAAAGTTGTATGAATTTGTACGAATTTGACACTAAACTGACAAAACGTAAAATACTTACGTTTCCTCGTGAGATCAGGCTGAATAAAACACATGTTGAAAACTTGTTTCTTCTTAGGCTTAGCTATGAATGTCTTGAAATGTTTGGAGTTAAACTGCAATTTTACCCCCTACTAACTCCGCAAAACTACAATATATTTGACATACAGTGCCCTTATGCTCCGCTTTCACTTGGTGGTACAGTAACTACAGTGAGAATCAATAACTTTTAGTGTTTTACACAATATCATCCTCTGCTGGTCTTCTGAGGTAGCTACCAATTTATTTCTGACTCCAAATCTCATTCGTTCATTTTCCTTTGACTTAATCTCTATTTCAGAAGACACCACAGCGGAATGAACCGCCAACTTATCCAGCATATGTTTTATGCAGCGGATGTCCTTCCAGCTGCAACCCATCATTGGGAAACATCAATACACACTTATTCACACACACACTTATACACTACAGCCAATTTAGTTGATCAATTCTCCTATAGCGGAGCACCCAGAGGAAACCCACGCCAACACAGGGAGAACATGCAAACTCAGAAACGCCAACTGACCAGCCGGGACTCAAACCAGCAACCATCTTGCTGTGAGGCCACACACTTCTTGAACTGACTTAGAAATGTTTTGCATATTTTTGGTAATGGATTTTTTTATACGCATCAGACTCGGTGTGCAAAGTTTGTTTACGTGACGAATTCTTGGTATATGAATACGAATAATAAAACGTATACAAACATTTCAGACTTCAGTGTGCAAAGACCTTTACTTGGTCAGTTTTTAAATGTTGATGAACTAACTAAATTAAAGAGCCCCTATTATGGGTTATTGAAAATGACCTTCATGTAGTGTGTATCACAGCTCTTAGTGAAGTGAAATATCCAGCTAAAGCTTAAATCTGAAAGTGGACAGTGTTTAAAACTATTGATTCATCTATAAGAGTCGACTTATAGTGGTTTAAATGAATCATCTTGATAACGAGTCTTCAGCCGTTTCGGCGTGACGTCGTTACGAAACATAATGGTTGCGCGAGCAGACCTGTCAAAATTCAAACCTGCGGCCACAGCAGCAATGCGCTCATGCAGACGCTGTGTTTACCTGGATATTATTGGAAGTGTGAGGGAAAGGAGTCGTTCAGAAATCTGCACGCTTACAATGGGTGATCTATCACTACACAGCTCATGCATTAGTTTCTGCCTCCATCTTGTAATGGACAGACAAGACACCAGGGGTGCAGGCAAAATAAGGACAAAATATTAGGCACACCGGCAGGCTGCTGAACGCTGGGCTTCGGGCTGGTGAGCAGCACTGAAAAGGTTTGCGAATGGAGAGATAGCTTGAGCCCGCAGAGATAGCTTGTATGAGGACAGAGGATGCTACAACCTCCCGGCTGGGGATGTGATCGTTTAGAAAAGCAGAGTACAGGTAAGCCATTAGAACATATAGCAGTTCACGGACGAGGTGCCACAGCAATGACTGCAAATAGAAATGATCTACATGTTTTGTTACTAGTAACCGCGTGTACTGTATCAGGTTAACTCTTTATATTCTCATATCATGTCTAATGCCATGTTGTAAACGCGACGCGTGCTGCTTTGTTTACAGATTTAAATGCTTTCGTGAGCTCGTTCCTTTGCTGTTTGTCGTTGCTATGGCCACCGTTAGCTGATCCCGCACACGTGCAGCGGTCAAGGTTCAGAATAGTTCAGCTTTTGCTGCTGTGTGGATTAAAACTGAATGTATGTCATGCCATATGCAGGTGTTTATACTGCACTGCTTTCGGCGCTGAGGTGTTTGAATAACACTGTTGAGAAGCGGGTACTGTTTACTGTGGTGTTAGTAAGTTTACTATGAAGCGTGTTTCGGGCGTCCGCTGCGATCGGATCCTATACCAATGTTGGCGACCCGGGGGCTTGATAAACCGGGCTGGGCATTTTACTGTTTCGCGCTGAACACTGTCGACCAACCACAACAGGCTGTCATCGGTCCAATCAGCGCTCATTAGCTTCGCGCTAAGCAGGGGTTTGGGAACAAATGAATCGCTGAACGATTCATATGGGAGTCACTGGGATAATTAGGTACAAATAAATGCATATTATAAGACCATGAACGTGTTTTTTGACCTTGCATACATATCAGTATGTTGTTGGAGACCCATAAAACCCAAATATAACCCTTTTCAATGTGTAATAGGGGCTCTTTAACTTATTTTAACTTATCAATATGTTGCTTTTTATTGGTTTAATTATGTATAGACATACCTCTTAAATGAGCCCATTGACACCAGTTTGCCCATCACAGCTCCTTCAGGCTCTCCAAAAAACACACCAGTCTGAAAGGCACACCCCATGGTAAAAATCACAAGCTTAATAATACCAGCTTAATACTATGAACTTATTCCAATTATGCATAAATTCATATACTCAGAAGTGAGGTGAACATTACAATAAGACTGAATTTAACCTATTAAATTAATGCACTGCATGACACTTTTGAATATTCATGAGCAGCCATATACACAGAGGACCAAACTGGGGTGCGTTTCCCAATCAACGACATAACTCGCGGCTGAACTATCATAGTATGATGCATCTTTTGGGAAAAGAACGATGTAGTGACGAGTGTTTCCCAAAACCTGTAGTTCCTCTGTCGCAGATCCATCGCTTGAACCACGTTAGTTATAGCATAAAACGCCCATAATGACGCTCTAAACAGGGTGGAGTAACTTCTTTAGAGAAGAACCACATCATTTCTTTGTGCAAATTATATTGCTTTACAAAACAACACATTTAAAATAAAATCTGATATTAGTTTTGGTAAAAACATGCACTCGCTTTCCATATTAACTGAAATAGTATATGTAAATGCCTGTGTTCGCTTTACTAATATTATTAATAAGTTGAACATTACATATTCTATTCTAAAACATAAAATCACTTACAAAAGCTAAGACTATTGTAATATATAAATCATATAAATAAATAAATAATGAAAAAGCTATTTATTATAAGTATATTTACTTTAATAATAAAATTTATAACATTAATGATGATGATGATGATGATAATTATTAAATAGGATATTGTTTATTTATTTAAAAAAAATTTAAGTCTACTTTTACAAGGTGACACATGCAAACCACAGCAGAAAGTTCTATCCAACAGGCCCATGTCATATACAGTATAGAGATACTGAATAAATAACCTACTATAAATTAAAAGAATTAACGTATGCTGTTTTTTATTTTCACATGCTTTGGAGACGTAACATAAAGTCCGCTTTTAAATAACAGCTCACCTATAGCTTTCGCCATTGAGGCTGTATTCAAAATGACATCAATGTTTTCAAAGTGCACTGCGAAGGGAGCACAACTGTACACATGAAGATCGCTAAAACTGAACTGTAAAAATACTTTGAAAGCAAATTACACCCCAGAAAGATGACCTTAATGCTTTTTTTATTTTTAATCATTTTAACTTTGAGAGTTAGAAATTTTTAAATGAATAGGGCATAGGGGGGATGAGTGGGAATAGAACACAGCCAGGAACTCTGTTTCTAACTACAGCTCCAGAGGTGTAGTTTCAAGTGCTCAAGTTTGCGACGCAGTTTGCGAATGTTCATTGGAACGATGGATTTGGGAAACGGCAAATCAACGAACTATGTTTGTAACGACAGAACTTGCAACCTTAGTTTGCTAACAATGGTTTTGGGAAACGCACCCCTGGACGATACTTCACATAAAAGTCTCTCACCAAAGACTGATCCTCGGCCACAATAATAAATCCATTGTTGTCTATGAGGTAACAGCTGATATCCTACACATCATGGAGGAACAGAAAGCCATCAGTTTAATCTGAGTATTACAGAGAAAAAGGGTCAGAATGTTAAACGTGGACACTTACATCATTATCACAGCTGACTGAACACTTGCCATCAAGTGCCGCACACTGAAATACACAAGACAGAAAACAAACACTGAAATACATAATAATATAAGATAGAAAACACTATAAGAGCAGTAAACAACGTTATGAGTAATATAAGTACGTTTCATATTACATTTATGAAGCTACATAACATCAAAGCTACATATGATATTCATTCATTTTAGCACATGCCCTTCCAGCTGCAACCCAGTACTGGGAAACATCCATACACAATAGTTAGTGTATGAGTATGTGTGTGTGAGTGAATGAGTGTGTATGGGTTTTCCCAATACTGGGTTGCAGCTGGAAGGGCATCTACTGTGTAAAACATATGCTGGATAAGTTGGCGGTTCGTTCCATTTATTCGTGGCGACCTCTGATGAATAAAGGGACTAAGCTGAAGGAAAATGAATGACATTTAAATAACCCACAATGCATTCTGTTGTTATTGTTTTTATTATATTAGATGATGCTGCAATCAATTTGTCAGACAGGCAATATATAATATATTTTATCACATTTGATTTACAATGAAATTTAGTTAAACGTAATCAAAAGATGCACTGTAAAAACTTTTATCATCTACTGAATGCTTTGGTGAAATATTTTTACACTTAACAATATTGAGTACATCTTAAAGTTGTGAAATTACTGAAACAAACTTTATGAATTAAGCAAATGTTACTTATTTTTTAAACATTTAAAATACGATTTAAATAATTAGATAAAATATTAGCATAACTAAAACTGAGTTAATATATTCAATGTTCTTAACCAACGCAGCAGATATATATTTCATTTACAATCTCTTATATTTACTTTTATTTTGTTTGTTTGTTTGTTTGTTTATTTATTCGTTCATTCATTTAATAAATAAATAATTTATTTATTTAATTATTCATTCATTTATTTATCCATTTACTCATTTATTTATTTATTTACTCAATATTCATTCATTTACTCATTTATTTATTTATTTATTCATTCATTCATTCATTCATTCATTTATCCATTCACTCGTTTATTTATTTATTCATTCAATTATTCATTCATTCATTTATGTATTCATACATTTATTCATTTTTTATTTGTTCATTCATTTATTTACTCATTATTTAGATATTCATTTATTCATTCATTTACTCATGTATTTGTTTGTTCGATTATTTAATCATTCATTTCTTCAATTATTTGTTTATTTATTTATTCATTCATTCATTCACTTATCCATTCACGTGTTCATTCATTTATTCAATTATTTATTTATTCATTCATTTATTCATTTATACATTTATTCATTCATTCATTTTTTTTATTTATTCATACATTTACTCATTTTTTATTTATTCATTCATTCATTCATTTACTCATTATTTAGATATTTATTCATTCAATCATTTACTCATTTATTTGTTTATTCGGTTACTTATTTATTTTTTCAATTATTCATTTATTCATTCATTCATCCATTCACTTGTTTTGTTATCCATTTGTTCATTCATTTATTTATTTATTCATTCATTTATTTATTCATTCATTCTTTTATCTATTCACTTGTTTGTTTATTTATTTATTCATTCATTTATTAATTTACTCATTTACTTAGTTATTCATTCATTCACTCATTAATTAATTAAATAATGAATAATTCATTTATTCATTAATTCATTTATGTATTCAGTTGTTCATTTATTTATTTATTTATACATTTTTTATTTATTCATTCATTCATTCATTTATTTATCCATTCATGTTTATTCATTCATTCATACATTCATTTACTCATTTATTTATTCATTCATTTAGTTATGTATTAATTTGTTCATTCATTCATTTAACAACATTCATCATTTACTTTAGGAATCCTTTACATACATATTATTTCAATGTAATATGTATTCAACAAAACGGACCACAACTCCAGTAATTGGCAAATGACGAACTCATTTAGTAACATTTACTTATTTCTAAAGTGTATTTCAGTGATTTCATAAATTTAAGATGTTCTCAGTCATTTTAAGCTTAGAAATGTTTCACCAGAAAAAGAAAAGAGAAGATAATAGTAAAAGCTTTTTTTTACAGTGTACAAGTCCTCAGTCGTCTCAGGCCTTGATAGTGCTAAAAAAATGAATAATGCACAAGTGTTTTTATAATCTTTTCAGTCAATAAAAGTTACCTGTCTGCTGGCGGTCCAGAACTTCCTCTGAAAGAACTCTAGTTTCATCTGAATACCTACAGCTGAACAAACCAAAGCGAGACGTCAGAACACTTTGAGGGACACTTTATTTTAAAGCACACCTATTCTGGCCCTTTATACAATGTGTCTGTGATGTCTCTAGAGTGTGTGTTCAGATTCAGCGGAGAATAGCACACAGATAATGTTCTCTAGCTGTCTGAAACTGACCCTTTCAGGCTTTGATCCTAATTATGGTGTTTTAGTGACTGTCGCTTTAAATGCAAATAAGATTGTGCTCTTTACAGAAGAGGGCGGAGCTACAAATGCCTATGTGTCAGCATAGTGGCAGTTTAAAAAACAGGACTAACATCCTATGCTAATGAGGTAGAGATGAGCACTAGTGGGCGGGGCTTTCCCCCTCTGATGGCACATACAATTTTCAGAGTCATAAGTTATTTATTAAGACCCTTATCTCAATTTTTTTGTAAACAACGTAAGTAGACCTCATGGAACATCATAAAATAATAATAAAAAATAAAAATAAAATTTGCCACAAGGTTAGAACAAAGTCAAACACACACACACACACACACACACACACACACACGTGCGTGCACACACATAAGAGCACACACGCACCAATTTCTACATGCACAACTAATTCAAATGTCAGAGCAACACTAATAGCACAAATGATCTGGGATCTGCCTACAGTGTAACCTCTAAAAATACAGCAGAGCTCAGATCAGACAGATCAGGTTTAGTTTACTGTACACTGCCAGAAACTGTCTGCTGATATTCTACAGAGGAAACTGATGGAAAGGTCAGTTTGGGAGGGAATGAGAGAGAGAGAGAGAGAGAGAGAGAGAGAGAGAGAGAGAGAGAGAGAGAGAGTTGGAGAGAAATAACATTTATATATAATTCATTCATTCATTCATTCATTTTCCTTCGGATTGGTCCCTTTACTCATCAGGCGTCGCCACAGTAGAATGAACCGCCAACTATTCCAGCATATGTTTTACGCAGCTGTTGCCCTTCCAGCTGCAACTCAGAACTGGGAAACACCTATACACACTCATTCACACACACACTTATACACTACGGACAATTTAGTTGATCAATTCCCCTATAGCGAATGTGTTTGGACTGTGGGGGAAACTGGAGCACCCGGAGGAAACCCACGCCATCACGGGGAGAACATGCAAACTCCACACAGAAACACCAACTGAGCTGGGACTTGAACCAGCGACCTTCTTACTGTGAGGCCACAGTGCTAACCACTGAGCCACCATGTCACCCCTTATAAATTATACAGTGTGGGCCATTTATATGGATACACCTTTAAAAAATGGGAATGGTTGGTGATATTAACGTTCAATAGGAAGAGGGTCATGTGACACATCAAACTTATTGGGAATTTCACCAAAAAAACAACAGTGTGCTTGGTTTTAACGCAACTTTATTCTTTCATGAGTTATTTACACGTTTCTGACCACTTATAAAACATACCTGCCAACATTTGTCTCTGAAAATCCGAGAGAGGGGGTGTTATGGGGGTGAGCAGAGCAACTGGAAGGGGTGTCTGGTCTGTCGGCGATTCACAGGGGGCGTCAGCTTCAACGCTTCCCATTCACTTTGAATGGGTGACGTCTGGCATTGTTGAACTGCATTGTGGATCCGTCGGCGCTGCTTCAGAGGCGTTGCTCGCTGCAGAAGTTGGGACTTTCTTAACTCTTCAAGTGCCGCTGGAAGCGCCAGCCAATCAGATCGCGGTATGCAAATACACCAGCTCAGACAGTAGCCGATTGCTGACTAATTTCATTGGCTGAAGCTGCTATGACGATCGCGTCAGCCCCAACTTCAGACACGCCCTCTGTCAAGCGTTGAGGCTGAAGCCCCGTGTGAATGGGGTGTTACAGATTGTACCAATCACCTGAGAACCGGGGGAAGGGGTTGAAATTCTGGGAGTTTTTAGGGAGAAATGACAAAACCGGGAGGTGGATCTGAAATACGGGAGACTTCCGGGAAAAACGGGAGTGTTGGCAGGTATGCTTATAAAATGTGTTCAATGTGCTGCCCATTGTGTTGGATGATCAAAGCAACCCTCTTCTCCCACTCTTTACAAACTGATAGCAACACCACAGGATAAATGCCAGCACAGGCTTCCGGCATCCGTAGTTTCAGGTGCTGCACATCTTGTATCTTCACACCATAGACAACAAAGCTAGTGGGGCCATTCTTCATCAATGCAAACCTCAAGGCCACTGGATATTTGACATTGCTACATGATGATGTGTGTTTCCCTCTTTATGCACTGAAGCTGGCACATTCCCTGAGTTTTTCCAGCAAGACGGTGCACCACCACAATAATGGTGTCAGGCCCGAGCATTCCTAGATAAACAGTTTCCTGAAAAGTGGATTGGTCGTCGTGGGCCAGTTGAATGGCCGCCAAGGGCTCCCGATATGACCCCCTTAGACTTTTATCTTCGGGGTCATCTGAAGGCAATTGTCTATGGTGTGAAGATACAAGATGTGCAGCACCTGAAACTACGGATGCTGGAAGCCTGTGCTGGCATTTCTCCTGTGGTGTTGCTATCAGTGTGTAAAGAGTGAGGGTTGCATTGATCATCCAACACAATGGGCAGCACATTGAACACATTTTATAAGTGGTCAGAAATATGTAAATAACTCATGAAAGAATAAAGTTGCGTTAAAATTAAGCACACCATTGTTTTTCTTGTGAAATTCCCAATAAGTCTGATGTGTCACATGACACTCTTTCTATAAAAAAAATAATAAATGTTGGATCCAAGATGGCCGACTTCAAAATCGCCACCATGGTCACCACCCATCTTGAAAAGTTTCCCCTCAAATATACTAATGTGCCACAAACAGGACGTTAATATCCCCAACCATTCCCATTTAATTAAGGTGTATCCATATAAACGGCCCACCCTGTATATTTCATTTATTTATTTATTTATTTTATCCTATAGTTATTTTTCTCAATATTGTCTTATTTTTTATTACTAATTTTATTCACTTAAATGTTTGACAGATCGATTCGTGGGTTTGGGTTTTTCGCATCATTGTTTATTACTCATGTGCTGGACAATACTGTGCGAGTCATGCCAATAAGGCTGATTTCAATGATGTATTTTTGGGGGTCTCTCTATGGGACGCTCAGCGTTGACGTGCGTTATAGGAATGACAGTGTGAGCTGAGATCTCCTCTACTGCTGTGCTGGAGGAAGATCATCTCCTGCATCAGTGACGGCCGGCGGGGGAGAAACACAACACAAGAGGACAGTTCTGGGTGAGCTGAGCTGTCCTTTAACAAAAATAAGCCTGGATGCACGAACACACACACACACACATAAGCATGCATGTGCACACATACACGCACACACATGCAAGCATGCACTCACACACGCACAAGAACAAGTACACACACATTCACACAAGCATGCACATCACGCACACACACACATATGCATGCACATGCACACATACACACATACACATGCATGCACACAAACATGCACACACACACACAAGCATGCATGTGCACACACATACACGCACACACAGGCACGCACACACACACAAACACGGATGCATGCATGTACACGCACACATACTCACACGCGCACACACACACACACACAAAGACACACACATGCACATGCACACAAAGGTACATGCATTTAAATTGCATTTAAATTTGACTGGTATTACTATACATGTGGGGACACTATGATAAATACCAGGACCACACACATACGCACACACACAGACATGCGTGCACACATACACGCACACATGCACACACACACACATATGCATGCACGCACAGACAAACACACATACACAGACATACATACACACAAGAATGCATGCGCACACACATGTACGCACACGCACATACACACACACACACACACACACACACACACAAACACATATGCATGCACACGCACACATACATGCACACATATGCATGCACACACAAACACAAAGACACATGGCACACACACACAGACAAACACACACACACACGTGCGCACAGCCACACACACATGCATATGAACACACACACACACACACACACACACAAACAAACAAACAAACAAACAAACACACATAAAGACATGCACAAGTGGACACACGTGGCAACACACACATTTTGAAAATACTTCATTCTGTGTGAAAAAAGTCCCCACAAGGTCAAATCTGACTGGCATTACTATAAATGTGGACATTATTATTATGAATACCAGGACTGCACACATACACACAGACATACACACACACAAACACACACACACACACACACACACACACACACACACATACAGACATACTCACACACACACACACACACACAAACAAAAAACACACACACATATGCGCAAACACAAACAAACACACACACCTTTCCTCTCACACAGCTATACACATGTCAGTGTACCAGCACAAATGCTCCAGTTGCTTTATTTGAAATGTGTGTTTGCGCTGAATCCACAAGCGCAGAACATACATACACACACACACACACACACACACACACACACACACACACACACACA
>CAIGQZ010000348.1:4730881-4751499 GCA_903798205.1 Danio tinwini | reverse complement strand
CATACTAAAATAAAGCCCCGCCCCCTTTTTCATATTCAGTTTCAGTTAGAAGTACATCAACATACTGAAATAAACTCGCCCCCTGCTTAATATTCTGTTTCAGTTTAAAGTACATTAACATACTGAAATAAAGGTCCGTCCCCACTCAATATTCAGTTTTAGTTCAAAGTGCATCAACATAATGAAATAAAGCACCACCCCCTATTTAATATTCAGTTTTAGTTGAAAGTACATCAACATAATGAAGTAAAAGTATCAGCAACTTCCGGTTCATGCAGACTTTAAACATATCAAAAAGCCACTATTATATATATATATATATATATATATATATATATATATATATATATATACACTGTTGTAAATTTTGCTTATGATTATAATTTATGGTTAATAGACATTTATATTAGAAAATGCACTTACATCTTTGTTGGTAATGTCAGCCTGAACTAATGTTCCGTTCAGACACGGCTCCACGTAATGCAGATCCTCGTTGTACTGCAAAACACAAAATAAATATAGAGTTGAGGTTAAAACTATTCGCCCTCCTGTGAATTTAGTTTTATTCTCCAGAACAAGCCACTGTTATACATTGACTTGCCTAATTACTCTAACTTTACTCTAATTACCCTACTTAATCCTTTAAATGTCACTTTAAGCTGAATACTAGTGTCTTGAAGAATATCTAGTCTAGTATTATGTGCTGTCATCATGACAAAGATAAAATACATCAGTTATTAGAGAAGAGTTATTAAAACTATTATGTGCAGAAATGTGTTGAAGAAATCCCTCCGTTGAACAGAAACTGGAGGAAAACATATACGGGGGCGAATAATTCTTCAACTGTACATTTCACAAAACATGATGTAAACTCACAGCAATAATGTTGAAGAAGTCGTCGTCTCCGAGTGTGTCCAGTATGGAGGAGACTGTCTGTCTAGCGATGGTGAGCCGCAAACCCTTCATACTCCCGCTCACATCCACCAATATCACTACATCTTTAGGAGACGTAGCGGCCTGGATATACCTGGAAAAACAGAGACGTTACCAGAGAAAAGACCCAGTCAAGAAATCTACACTGTAAAACATGATGGGTTCCACACAATTTCTATCATGTTGTCTAAACACAAATCAATTAAATTAACTTAAGCATTTTATACAAATTAACGTGGATTAAACGTAAATTATAAAATTGTCCCGCCAAAAAATTAATAATTGTGTTGTTTTAAGCGGCAAAAGTGTATGAGGAAGCTTTTGTGAAGGAAGCCAAGATTATTGTTTCTAATTATAAACTCATTTTAGAAAGGAATTTTAATATTCATTCATTCATTCATTTTCATCCTCTTTTCCGGGGCCGGGGTCGCGGGGGGCAGCAGTCTTAAGAGAAAACCCCAGACTTCCCTCTCCCCAGACACTTCCTCCAGCTCCTCCGGGGGATCCCGAGGCGTTCCCAGGCCAGCCAAGAAACATAGTCTCTCCAGCGTGTCCTGGGTCTTCCCTGAGGCCTCCTCCCGGGGGGACATGCCTGGAACAGATCTCTAGGTAGGCATCCAGGAGGCATCTAAAACAGATGCCCAAGCCATCTCAGCTGACATCTCTCGATGTGGAGGAGCAAAGGCTCTACTCCGAGCTCCTACCGGGTGACAGAGCTCCTCAGCCTATCTATACGGGTGCGCCCTGCCACCCTGAGAAGGAAACTCATTTCGCCCTCCTGTATCCGAGATCTGGTCCTTTCAGTCATGACCCAAAGCTCATGACCATAGGTGAGAGTAGGAACGCAGATTGACTAGTAAATCGAGATCTTTGCCTTTCAGCACAATAGACAATACATTGACTGCATTACTGCTGCCACTGCACCGGTCCACCTGTCAATCTTACGTTCCATCCTTCCCTCACACGTGAACAAAACCCCAAGATACTTGAACTCCTCCACCTGGAGATTTTCCTCTGTAATTTTAATATGTTACACCTAAAAAAACACAAGCAACTAATTTTTAAACATAAATAAAATGCAACAAAAGTGTGCTTTCTTAAATGGCTACAGTGTTTTTATGAATGTAGGGAATCTGTATTTCTCCTCAGCTTGATGTGAAGAGGATTGAGAAGCAAAAGAATTGTCTTACCATTTCCGATTTCGACAGTCAAACTCTAGAACCCCGTGTTCATCAGGTGTCCACTTCATTCCTGTCAAGATACAGGACAGTGTGTGTGTGTGTGTGTGTAAAATGCAGAATTAATCAAAAATGAGGTCTCTGCAGAGCAAAAGCTGTGTTTCTGGACTTGTGGGTGTTTTTTAACTGGTGGGTGTTTTTAAGTCGTCCAATGAATTGATTCCCTTTACCTGACTCCACCCCTAAAGCCAACTGTCACTATGATGTTAGCCAATCAGGTAGCATGGTCAAAAAATGTCAAATTTACAAATGTGACTGTGTAATGCTGTCTTTTGTGGCTGATGCCTGCACTATTGATGCGGGAAATATAAAATACTATTAACTATCATTTGTTTAGTTTTTTTCATCCTGATTCCAGTTATACTATAGTATAGTTATATATTATACAATAGAAAGCTCAACAATAAAGTTCTATTGCCAAATATACTAGGACTTTTCTGTCAGTGTAAATCAGCTATACTTAACTGTAATATTTCTGAGCAGTATCTAAAGTAAAGAGCTGATTTGAATGTTAACACTGGATTGAATGGGCGTTATCATTGGTTTTCAGCTTATAGATATGGGCCATTTGGGGCCTTCTGCACCAACTGGTAGGCTTAGAAGGCTGTTCTCATCCATACACATGGTTAATTAGGTATAGATCTGATACGGCAGTGGCCGGAAGTTCATTCATTCATGTTCTTTTCGGCTTAGTCCCTTTGTTAATCCACAGCGGAATGAACCACCAACTTATCCAGCATATGCCCTTCCAGCTGCAACCCATCACTGGGAAACATCCATACAAACTCATTCACACATATAGACTATGGACAATTTAGCTTACCCAATTCACCTGTACCACATGTTTTTGGACTTGTGGGGGAAACTGGAGCACCGGGAGGAAACCCACGCCAGCACAGGGAGAACATGCAAACTCCACACAGAAACACCAACTGACCCAGCTGAGGCTCCAACCAGCAACTTTTTTGCTGTGAGGTGAACGTGCTACCCATTGCACCACCGTGTAGCCTCCGGCCAAAAGCTAACAGGATTTATTTATATTATTTATTAAATTTCCCATTAATTGTATTTTATTAACACCTACCCCTACCCCAACCCAAAACCCAACCCTCACAAGAATGTAAAAACAGATCTGAATCTGGTGTCTTCTCTATTAGTATAGCTAATTAACCACGTAGATGGATGATAACAGCCTTTTGAGCCTACCAGTAGGCGCAGAAGGCCCTTATTGGCCCAAATCTATCAGCTGATAACGACTGATAACGCCCATTCAATCCAGTGATAACATTAGAAGCTGGTGAAGTTTCTCTAAGAAAGTACAAAATAGAGACCTATTATGCCCCTTTCTTGATGTAAGGATGTAAAATAAGTCTCTGAGTGTGTATCTGAAGTTTGAGCTCAAAATATATCACAGATAATGTTTTCCAACTCTCTAAAACTGACCCTTTTAGGATTTGATCCTAATTATGGCGTTTCGGTTACTGTCGCTTTAAATTCAAATGAGGTTGTGCTCTTTACAGAAGAGGGCGGAGCTACAGACGCATCTGTGTCAGCAAAGTGACAGATTCAAACCTTTAATGGACAGACGGCTGCTTCTCACTCAGAGCTGTGTATGCTAATGAGGGAGAGATGGGACCTAGTGGGTGGGTCTTTCCCCCTCTGATGACACGTACAAAGAGAGAATGTCAATCAAAGTGTTTCTGCAGACTGTTTTGATCAAGTCTGATTAGAACAAACACAATTAATTCATGTTGACCATTAGAAGCTGGAGATATTCACAACCTGATGACACACAACTGGGGTTAAACCCTGCATAAAAGTCATTTTTGTATAATAGGTGCACTTTAAATGAAGTATACTAATAGCACACTTCTTTTTTAATTATTGCTTTTATTGATAGATAATATTGACATCATATTTTGGTGCATCTCTAATAAGGACCAAGGAAACAAAGCTTTGCTTGAGGTGTTTTAAATAAAATGGGGAAATTTGAATTTAATTAAAACATCTGATGCCAAAAATCTAGTCAGCGTTTGATAAATCATGCAACTAATAAGCGCTCAGTGCAGCAGCCTGCTGCGTTTTAAATATAAATGTGTTTCCACACAGGCTAATTAAAATTGATCAATTGCATAAATGGATTGTAGCCAGCTTTATTAGCAATAATGAATTTAAAAACTCACCAGCCTCTCTCCAAGCAGTTTCAAGTGGCTTTTTAAGGATATTCACGTGGAATACAATTTAAAGTACAATAATTGACATTTATAAAATCAGTCAGGAGCAGCATGACTAAATACGTAAATATTCATTCATTCATTTTCCTTCGGCTTAGTCCATTTATTTATCAGGGGTTGCCACAGCAGAATAGACCACCAGCTATTCCAGCATATGTTTTACACTGAGAATGCCCTTTCAGCTGCAACCCAGTGCTGGGAAACACCCATTCACACTCATTCACACACACTCTCATACACTACAGCCAATTTGGTTGATCAATTCCCCTATAGCGCATGTGTTTGGACTGTGGGGGGAACCGGAGCACCTGGAGGAAACCCACACCAACACAGGGAGAACATGCAAACTCCACACAGAAACACCAACTGATCTAGTCGGGACTCGAATCATTGACCGTCTTGCTGTGAGGCCACAATTCTAACCATTGATTATTATTATCATTATTATTATTTTAAATAAGCTGTATTTCTTTTAGCTTCGCTGGATTTTTTGTTTAAATGTAAAAACTGCTGTGGTCAAAATTATTGGCCCCCTTAAGAAATTATATATTTTTTTGATTGTCTAAAAAAGAAGAAGAAATAAATAAATAAATAAGTCAAACGTTTATCTGAAATAAATAAAAAAACAGCTGAAAATGTAAGATATTATAATACATTTTTATAGCAATTCATACTGTCCCAGTTGTTGAGTAAACAGCCCAGACCGTCTCATTCTTTGTTAATGATTTATTGTGTCTCTAATAAAGCACAGTCACAGTGTTTCCCTTTTATAATTACTCAAACACAAAAAGCTCTGCATAAATGTTAACGTGATTGTGCTTTTATAGCTTTGACACTGTAAGCTCACCTGGATACTGTCTGAAGAAACCTTGAGCGCTGCCAAAATACTGCCATAGGAGAGAAGGGTCTCTTTTAAAGTTGTCCACAAACACCGTATTGAGAGCCTCTGACCAGAAAACCCCGTTCACGATGTCTGAGTCTAAAACACACGTCAATTAATACAGTACATGTTAAAATCACAACAGACTCAAACAATCCATATATCTCAAAACAGAGATACATATAGATTACTAGTGCTGGGCGATATTACAAAAATCTCATATCCTGATGACGATATATATCACAATGTAGAATCATTTCTGTAAATTCAATCAAGAAACTGTAGTTTTTTTGAATCACACATGAAAGTACTTGAATTAATCTGTTGTGATAATTCTACAGTTGCTATGGCAACACAACAACTATAGTAACTGATCTGTTGTTGTGATTCTATAGTTACTATGGTAACAACAACTACAGTAACTGGTCTGTTGTGGTAATTCTACAGTTGCTATGGTAATACAAGAACAATAGTAATTGATCTGTTGTGATAATTCTACAGTTGCTATGGTAACACAACAACTATAGTTATTGATCTGTTGTAGTGTTTCTACAGTTGCTATGGTAACACAACAACTATAGTAATTAATCTGTTGTGGTGATTCTACAGTTGTTATGGTAACACAACAACTATAGCTATTGATCTGTTGTGGTGATTCCACAGTTGCTATGGTAACACAACAACTATAGTAATTGATCTGTTGTAGTGTTTCTACAGTACCTATGGTAACACAAGAATGATTAAAGTGATCTGTTGTGGTAATTCTAAAGTTGCTATGGTAATACCAAAACTACAGTAACCGATAGGTTGTTGTGATTCTACAGTTGCTATGGTAACACAGCAACTACAGTAATATAAATAAATGAGCCAATAGCTATTAAGAAATATAGAGTATATTATACTACAATACACCACAGTTTACTATAGTAGTATGTATTACAGTTTATTAGTTCCCTATAGTTAACACTACAGTATGCTGGAGCATTCATTAACAAAGAGTTGTAGATACTATAATATATACAGTATAACAACACTTTACTATATTATTCATCAAAAACACTATAAATTACTATAGTATTTTTCTCCTTGCGGGATAAAATGTTGCAGGAACAGAACAAAAACAGAAATACAAACACTCAACAGTATTCATGTGTGCTAGTGGAGCGGTCCATTGATAAGAGTCCTTCATTTTTCTACAATTAAGCATCCGTCTCACCCTGGAGTGCAGATTTGCATATGAAAGAGCCGCTCTTAGCAAACTCTTGCTCAGTGACCAAGCACTGCTTTATTCACAAAATAAAGCAAATAATCCTTAAGTGGAGCAGTGCATTCTGGGATCCACTGGAGAGCCCGTGTGTGCTGGATTGTGTATCCTCCTTCTGCTGATTTCATTTTAACACTGAATATAGTTTTTCTTTTGAGAATATTTGCCCAAGCAGTTACCGTTGTTTTATTATGTGAGAATATTTGTTATGAGGGACGTTCTAAGGAGGCAGATTTCTAGCAGGATTTGAATTGTCAACTTTAAATATCTTTACTTTTAAGTTATCAGCTATTATTGATTCAGTATTGAGTCATTTGTTAATATAAATGTAGTTGTTGTGTTACTATAGCAACTGTAGAATCACCACAACAGATCAATTACTATAGTTGTTGTGTTACCATAGCAACTGTAGAATCACCACAACAGATCAATTACTATAGTTGTTGTGTTACCATAGCAACTGTAGAATCATCACAACAGATCAATTACTATAGTTGTTGTGTTACCATAGCAACTGTAGAATCACCACAACAGATCAATTACTACAGTCGTTGTTACCATAGCAACTGTAGAATCACCATAACAGATCTATTAATATAGTCATTGTGTTACCATAGCAACTGTAGAATCACCACAACAGATCAATTACTATAGTCATTGTTACCATAGCAACTGTAGAATCACCACAACAGATCTATTATAATATAGTCATTGTGTTACCATAGCAACTGTAGAATCACCACAACAGATCAATTACTATAGTGGTTGTTACCATAACAACTGTAGAATCACCACAACAGATCTATTAATATAGTCATTGTGTTACTATAGCAACTGTAAAATCCCCACAACAGATCAATTACTATAGTAGTCATGTTACCATAGCAACTGTAGAATTTACACAACAGATTAATTTGAGTACTCTACTATAGTGTGGTTCAAAAACACTACAGTATTTACTACAAATTACTGTAATAGCTAGTTGCATGTCTGAGACCCTTTTGGCTGAACATCCTCTTAATGTAGTATAGTAATGTGTATGCAATGCTGATCATACCTTTGTTGTACATGTTAGTTGGCACCTGGACGACACTGAGGCTGAGATTTACTGACAGATTATTGAAATGTTCATTTGGCTGAAGGATGAATTCTCCACCCAGCTCCACACTGCGGCCCTCCTCGTCCAATTCATTGATCAACACTGCATTAAAATACTCGTACTGTCAGCAAAAAGAGAGAGAAACACATGGTAGGAGTAAAAATGCTGCATTGTGTTAACCCAATGTTGGGTCCAATATGGACAATCCCATTGTTGGGTTAATTGCTTTCATTAAAGGCACCTATTATGGAAAAATCCCTTTTATAAGGGGTTCTAAACGCAGTTGTGTGTCAGCTTTATATATCCAGCTTCTAATGGTAAAAATTTATTAATTGTAATTTTTATAACTACACTATCAAATCAGTCTGCAGAAACACTTTGATTGACATTCTCCCTTTGTATGTGCCATCAATGGGGGAAAGCCCCACCTACTAGTGCCCATCTCTCCTTCATTAGCATTGTTTTTGAATCTGCCACTATGCTGACACAAAGCCGTCTGTAGCTCCGCCCTCTTCTAAAAAAGAGCCCAATCTCATTTGCATTTAAAGGGACAGTTACCAAAACGCCACAATTAGGATCAAAGACTAAAAGGGTCAGTTTCAGCGAGTTAGAGAACATTATCTGCGTGCTATTTTCAGCTCAAACTTCACTACACACTCTAGAGACATCAGGGACTCTGGAAACCCCGCCCCCTACTCAATATTCAGTTTCAGTTAGAAGTACACCAACATGCTGAAATAAAGCCCCGCCCTTACTCAATATTCAGTTTTAGTTGGAGGTACATCAACATACTGAAGTAAAGCCTTGCCCCCTACTCAATATTCAGTTTCAGTTGGAAGTCCATCAACATACTAAAATAAACCCCGCCTCCTACTACTCAATATTCAGTTTCAGTTGGAAGTTCATCAACATACTTAAGTAAAGCCCCACCCCTTACTCAATATTCAGTTTCAGTTGGAAGTACATAAACGTACTAAAATAAACCCCTCCCCATACTTAATATACACAGCAGAATAAACCGCCAACTATTCCAGCATATGTTATATGCAGCGAATGTCCTTCCAGCTTTAACCCATTACTGGAAAACACCCATACACTCTCATTCAAACACACACTCATAAACTACGGCCAATTTAGTTGATCAATTCCCCTATAGCGCATGTGTTTGGACTGTGGGGGAAACCAGAGCACCCGGAGGAAACCCACACCAACACAGGGAGAACATGCAAACTCCACACAGAAACGCCAACTGACCCAGCTGGGACTCGAACCAGTGACCTTCTTGCTGTGAGGTCACAGTGCTAACCACTGAGCCACCATGCCAGCAAACATATTATTATTAATGTATTATTTATAGTGTATACTATACAGCATTGAGGAGATCCTGTGGATAAACCAGAGAAACAAGATCCAGCTGTGGTCTGAGCAGATGCACATGATGAATCTTGTCTGTATCTGACCCAGCCAAAAACAGCCCAGACACTTTTGGAAATCACTCCAGGGACTTCATTTACCATCAGCACATGCTCCCTGCATGCACTCTAAAAATGCTGGCTTGTTGTAACCAAGTGTTGGGTCAAATATAAACAAACCCAACTGTTGGGTAGAAAAGTGCAATTTAAGTGAAAAGAGTAAGCTCATGTTGGGTCAAGTATTGACAAACCCAATCATTGGGTTTTAAAAGTGCCATTTAAATTTTATTTAAAAAATAATAATAATAATAAAATAAATAAAAAAAGAGTAAACTGATTTTGGGTCAAACATGGACAAACCCATTTGTTGGGTAAAAAAAGTGCAATGTAAATTTTATTGAAAAGATTGAACCAATGTTGGGTCAAAAATGATAAAACCCAACCATTTGGTTAAAAAGTGCAATTTAAATTTAAGTGAAAAGAGAAAACTGATTTTGGGTCAAATATGGACAAACTTATCTTTTGGGTTAAAAAGGCCAATGAAAATTTAATTTGAAAAGATTAAACCAATGTTGGGTCACATATGGGCAAACCCAATCATTGGGTTAAAAAGTGCAATTTAAACCTAATTGAAAAGATTAAATCAATGTTGGGTCAAATATGGACAAACCTATACGTTTGGTTAAAATGTGCAATTTAATTTTAAGTGAAAAGAGTACACTGATGTTGGGTCAAATATGTACAAACCCATCTGTTGGCTTAAAAAAGTGCAATGTACATTTAATTGAAAAGATAAATCCAATGTTGGGTTTGTCCATTTTTGACCCAACATTGGTTTACATCAACCCAGCTTTTACTTTTATTGAATATTTTCAATACATTTCAGCAGACATTATGGGATGGAGCTCACAAACAAGTACAATCATTTAAAAGTCTGATTAAGATACATGCTGGGTTGTTATGGGTTGTTTATGTAAAATGCTGGGTTGTTGTAGTTTACTAATGCATTATTAAAATCCAAAGTTGTGCTTGGTATCATTATTTATTATTTATGTAACAATAAACACCTTAAAAATAGTCTCTATTTCAGAGGTCGCCACAGCGGAATGAACCGCCAACTATTCCAGCATATGTTTTACGCAGCAGATGTCCTTCCACCTCCAACCCAGTACTGGGAAACACCCATACACACTCATTCACACACACACTCATACACTAAGGCCAATTTACTAAACCAATTCCCCTATAGAGCATGTGTTTGGACTGTGGGGGAAACCGGAGCACCCGGAGGAAACCCACACCAACACGGGGAGAACATGCAAACTCTACACAGAAACAACAACTGACCCAGCCGGGACTCAAACCAGCAACTTTCTTGCTTTGAGGTGACAGTGCTAACCACTGAGCCACCATGCTGCCAGTACAGTACAGTAGTCCTACAGTATTAATGGCATTTTGCGATACTGTGAGCTATTCTTACACAAATTAACCATGGTTTTATTGTAGTAACCATGGTTAGTGCATGGTCACTGTGTGATAGTAAAACCATAATTTTGGTAAAGGTACAGTAGACATGAGACTAACTTTACTGAATCCTCCCAGAAAGCTCTCTATCATTACAGATAAGGGCTGGAGGAGAAATGACAAACATTTAGGGAATAAGGGGACAGAATGTGCTCTCTCAGGTTACACAGACAGAAGAGCAGCGAAATTTGAGACACGCCAGGGCTATCTGAACACCAGAGAACACGTGCAGTGCTTTACAGAGAAAATACTTTATACACTACAGAAATGCACACACCAACACCCACATGCACTGAAAATAACAGTTAAATGCATGATAAATACTGCTGATTCACCTGCGTTTACACGTTAATGAACACAAAGGTACAGTTGGTCTGGCACACAACAACCCTTTTGCCCTTCTCCACTGTCCCTGTTCATATTTTTAGCACTGCAGTGTACTGGAGGAGCTATTAATAAATCATTCAGGAGTATTATATTTACAGCGGTGCTGTCATCTGCTCACTGTACTCTCTTTCACTGCTGCTCTATCATCCCTACACAAGCTAACAATAAACTTTTGTGTATAATATGATGAGTAGAGGCTAAAGTTTATGAAAGCATGAACAGTTTTCAAATGTAAACAATTGTCTTTATCTTTAGATATATGAATAGAAGTTATGGATAAATTTTTTGAAAAAAATTATGCTTTAGTTAATGTGTTTGCTAGATTTGCAAAAATGTACAAAGTGCCGTCTAGTGGATTTGTCATCTGAAACACAACAAAACGTACCCAAAGTAACGTATTTTAGATTCACAAAAATGTAGACAGCGCCATCTAGTGGTTTGCCATCTGTAACATACAACAAATGTACCCTAAGTAAAGTATTTTAGATTTGCTAAAAATGTAAATGACGCCCTTTAGTGGATTTATCATCTGAAACGTACAACAAAACATACCCTAAATAACGTATTTCAGATTCACTAACAATGTATGACGCGCCCTCTAGTGGATTTGTCACCTGAAACGTACAACAAAACATATCCTAATTTACATTTCAGATTAGAAGAAATGTGCATATCGCCCTCTAGTGGATTTGTGATCTGTTACGTACAATAAAACATACCATAAGTAATGTATTTATATTTGCTAAAAATGTAGACGACGCCCTCTAGTGGATTTATCATCTGAAACATACAACAAAACGTACCCAAAGTAACACATTTCAGATTCACTAAAAATGTAGACAGCGCCATCTAGTGGATTTGTCATCTGAAACGTGCAACACAATGTACCCGGAGCAACATATTTTATGTTTTGCAAAAATGTAGGCTAAGGCACATATCTCCAATGAGTCTGTGTGTGATGTTTGTAAAGTGACTGTGCCGCAGAGAAGAATATGTTGCCAGCCTCAGGAAAATGAGTCAGCAGTCTGAGACGTACCATTCAGCAGAATACTCACTTTAAACAGGTGAACACTCTGAAGAATAGACATTTATGTGGGCCTGATGTCCAGAATTCCCCAATAACCCTGAACTGTATCTTGTTTATATATATGATGAGAGGAAATCTTTCTAATGCTGTCAGTGTTTTAAGAGTCCCTTACAAAAAAAAGATGTTTATTCCACTGTGCTATTATTATATGTTTCTGTGTGGAGTTTGCATGTTCTCCCCGTGTTGGTGTGGGTTTCCTCCGGGTGCTCCGGTTTCCCCCACAGTCCAAACACATGCGCTATAGGGGAATTGATTAAGTAAATTGGCCGTAGTGTATGAGTGTGTGTGTGAATGAGGGTGTATGGGTTTCGGCTGGAAGGGCATCCACTGTGTAAAACATATGCTGGAAGAGTTGATGGTTCATTCCACTGTGACGACCCCTGATAAACAAGGGACTAAACCGAAGGAAAATGAATGAATTACAAGACACATACATTTAAATTACTGCAATATTCCATACAAAATAATCATTGTTCGTTTAGATTTTATGGTGACTTTGTGCAAACTTCATGTCCAGTTTGGAACTGAAAGTTGACTACTAGATTCCTCAAATCTCTTTTTCCACCAAACGAAATTCAGCGGTACAGTTTCAGCTGGGTACATACGACAAAACTATCCCTGTAAGGCATTTATAAGTGCTTTAAGGAATTTAAAAGATGAATTTATCATGCGTCAAACACATCCTCCATCCCGCACAATTACAGGAATGCGATTTCACGGGTGTCGTAAATGTCACACAGCAGCAGAGATGTGAGGCAAAGAGCTGCTTATGTGCTGAATTTCCTCCGCTGTGTTTAATCTGCGTTATTTCTGATGGCACGTGGACACCAGATTCTCTCTTGACACATTTAAGACCTTCAACTGTATTCTCGGTTTTTCATTTCTGCATTACTAGGCCACGTCGATCTGTGATCTTGGGTATTATGATGCTCACCTGTGCCTTGTTTGGTTTCCCGTTTAGCATCTATAAATAGCTTTCCATCATAATAATTTGCACTGCAAAAATATCTGTTATGTGTTTTGTGTATTTTGTGTTTATTTGCATTATGGGATGTTGATCTCTGCTCTGTCCACTTCTGATGTTGGAAATTCAACTCTACAGTTTAACAAAGTGACTCTTACTGACATTTTAGTCGTTTAGAATAATATAAGGCATAAGAAATAATATCAAGAGAAATAAGGCTGTGTAATAACAGGAAATGTGCTGACATTTATTACAAGGTTTCTGTAGCGTAATATACAACACCAACACAGGCAATATAGCACTGTAGATTATTAAAAATGTCAATAAAAGTCATTTTTTACAACTTTCCGAGGTTAAACATTGATGGAAGCAAACTCAAGATCCCATAATCCAATTCAAAATCATAAATAAATGGGGAAAAATAAAAACATGAATCAAAAAAATGCAGAAAACTGCAAATTTACAGATATATTATAATGCGTGTGCTCATGTAGTTTGTTTAAAGTTTGCATAAAACTACACTTTATTTGTTTATTTACGTGGCAGGGACTTTGTATATTAAAGAGCATTGCTGCAAATGCACCAGAACTAGCCAAAAAGGTTATTTATCATCCATTGTCCCTGAAGAGATGTTGAAATCGCCACCCTAAAAACAATGCAACAATTATACAATGAACCAAGCAACTAATAAGCAACTATAAATCCTAATAAATATAATGTATATATATATATATATATATATAAACTAAAATGCCAACATTATGAAAAGAAGCTAAACATATTTAACCAATAAATCACTGATCATTTACGATGTTTACTTTGCTAGTGCACATTTTTAGTCTCAAAGTGAACAATTATTCTCAGTAAAAAAGTATTTACATTAATAACACTGTTATAAACGTCATTGTAAAGGAGTATAAGGTTTGTTGTGTCTTTATAGATGCATCAATTACAAACTGCTTCTTTATAAATAGTGCTATAAATCTTTATTATAGTATTAATAACACTGTTATAAATGTCATTATAATGCAGTATAAGGTTTGTGTCTTTATTGTTATGATTGATTATAACAATTACAGACTGCCTCTTTATAAATAGTGTTATATCTTTTTATAACAGTATTAATAACACTGTAAAAACTTTGTTGTGCCTTTATAGATACATTATTATATAGAATTGATGAGTGATAGAAATGATTGATTATAATAATTATAAACAGCCTCTTTATAAAGTGTTATAACTCTTCATAATAGTATTAATAATATTTTAAAGGCCATTAAAATACAGTAAAAGCTTTGTTCTGTCTTTATAGATGCATTTGATGATACATTATAAACTATTATAAATTGCCTCTTTATAATGTGTTATAATTCCTTATAATAGTAATATAAATGTCTTTATAATACAGTATAAGATTTGTTGTGCCTTTATAAATACATGTATAGACTTTAAAAATTGATTATAAATAATTATATACCACCTCTTTATGAAGTGTTATAAAGCTTTATTATAGTATACTGTTATAAATGTCATTGTAATGTAGTATAAGGTTTGTTCTGTCTTTATACATTCATTTATAGAATTGTTATAATTGATTATAAACTATTATAAACTGCCTCTTTATAATAGTGTTATAACTCCTCATAATAGTATTAATAACATGATGATAAATGTCATCATAATACTGTATAAGGTTTGCTGTGTCTATAGATACATTTATACAATTGTTATAAATGGTTATAAATAATTATAAACATCCTATTTATGAACAGTGCTGTAAATATATTAATTATAGCATTAATAACACTGGTATACATGTCATTATAATACATTATAAGCTTTGTTGTGCCTTTATAGATACATTATTATATAGAATTGATGAGTGATAGAAATGATTAATTATAATAATTATAAACAGCCTCTTTATAAATAGTGTTATAACTCTTTATAATAGTATTAATAATATTTGTAAGTGTCATTATAATACAGTAAAAGCTTTGTTCTGTCTTTATAGATACATTTAATGATTCAATATAAACCATTATAAACTGCCTCTTTATAAAGTGTTATAATTCCTTTTAATAGTATTATAAATGTCATTATAATACAGTAATATTAATTACAGACTGCCTCTTTATAAATAGTGTTATACCTTTTTATAACAGTATTAATAACACTGTAAAAGATTTGTTGTGCTTTTATAGATACATTTATAGACTTAATGATTCATTAAAAACAATTATAAACTGCCTCTATGAATAGTGTTATAACTCCTCATAATAGTATTAATAACACAATTATAAATGTTATTATAATACAGTATAACATTTATTGTGCCTTTATAGATACATTTATAGACATTAAATGATTGATTATAAATAATTATAAACGACCTCGTTATAAATAGTGTTATAAATCTTTATATTAATATTAATAACACAATTATTAGGTTTGTTGCGTCTTTATAGATACATTATCATATAGAATTGTTATTCTGGATTATAAATGATTATAAACAGAATCCCTCATGAGTATGAGCGTTGCAGAAAGTGCTACCGTAAAATCTTTATTTTTATTATAAGAGTAACAAATATGTGGAGAGATGTTCATGTATAGTCCTCCTCAGTCTCCGTTCTCCACCTGCAAGCAGAAGTAATGCAGATTAAACACAGCAGAGGAAACTCAGCACATAAGCTGCACATCATCTCTGCTGCCATATGACATTCACTACGCCCATGGAAATCTCCTTTCTGTAATTGTGCAGGATGGAGGAACAGAATTAAGCCCTGCCCTGCCAGGAGGAGAGAAAATCCCCAGCAGGAAGAACGCTTGACTCACAAACTTCTCTAGCATAAATATTAATGCACGAGGGGGAGAATATTTATGCATTTATCTAACAATTTCAGAGTGTCGTTTGCCCATCTACAACTGTAAAAACAAAATAATGCTGCCTTAAAATCTGTAGTTGAATTAAATTAACTTTGCCTCTTTACAAATAGTTATAACGCTTTATAATAGTATTAATAACACGATCATAAATATTATTATTATAATTATGATTATAATTTATAAATAATAAATACAGTATAAGGTTTGCTTTGTTGTCTTTATAAATGCATTTATAAAATTTTTATGATTGCTTCTAAACTGCCTCTTTATAAATAGTGTTATAACGCTTTATAACAGTATTATTAACATGACTATAAATGTCATTATAACGCAGTATTAGGTTTGTTGTGTCTTTATTATTATGATTGATAATAAATAAGTATAAACTGCCTCTTTATAAACAGTGTTATAATGCTTTATAATAGTATTAATAACATGATTATAAATGTAATTATACAGTATAAGGTTTGTTGTATTTTTTAAATACATTATTATATAAAATTGTTATGGTTGATAATAAATAATTATAAACTGCCTCTTTATAAACAGTGTTATAACTTTTTTATAATAGCACTAATAACATGATTATGAATGTCATTATAAAAGTTTAAGGTTTGTTATGTCTTTATTGTTATGATTGATTATAAATAATTACAAACTGCCTCTTTATAAACAGTGTTATAACGCTTTATATTAATAACATGATTATAAATGCCATTATACAGAATAAGGTTTGTTGTATCTTTATAAAGGCATTTATGGATTTTTTTATGATCAATTATAAACCTCCTCTTTATAAATAGTGTTATAACGCTTTATAATAGTATTAATAACATGATTATAAACGTCATTATAAAGCAGTATAAGGTTTGTTGTGTCTTTATTGTTATGATTGATTATAAATAATTATAAACTGCCTCTTTATAAACAGTGCTATAATGCGTTATAATAGTATTAATAGCACAATTATAAATCTGCCATTATACAGTATAAAGTTTGCTGTGTTTTATAAATACATTATTATATAGAATTGTTATGATTAATTATAAAGAACTATAAACTGCCTCTTTATAAATAGTGACGTACATGACGAGTCACTGGGCAAGCTGGTAACAGCGGGAAAGCCATCCATATGGAGGTAAGCGTGAAAAGGAATGGCATCATACCACTCCGTAGCATTCGTTTTAAAAACAAAAGGCAGCCATACAAACCTCTGGCTACATAGTTTGCGATCTCCAGAAATGTATATAGGGCTATGTTTTCAGGATGAGCCTTTTGTCACACTCACCAGTGATCTAATCCTTGTAGATCGCTGGTAAAATCACAGATTGCTAAAGAGCTACAAATCCACTATTATATGGACTACAATATTCATGCATGCACTGCACACACACACCGGTTCCTTATCTTGGATGATTGCTACACACACAGCTGAAGCTGTTCAGAAGTGATGACATGTATTGTACATACACAAGGGGCTGAGTCTTGTTATACTGTTTGTTTTACGATGCATTTTCCTTGCCTTGCCTTTTCCTTACCTTTGCTTTGTTGTTTTGTTTGTTTACGTTGCTTGCTGACTGCCTGTACTGACTATTTGCCTGTGCTTTGACCACGTCTCTAAATTCCCTGTATACATGTGTTTGCCCCTGTACTGACCGTTGCTTGTCTGACCATTCTGCTAATAAACCCTGCATTTGGATCCAGCCCTCTGTTGTCAGCGTCCCACTTCTCATTACACCAGTGCTGTTTGCATCATACACTGTAATGCTAAGTGTCTATCTGTTCTGCCATTGATGCTTAGTGTGAAGTCGGGCAATTTACATTGTAAATAATATATGTAAATTAACAGGTACCCTATTTTGTGATTCATGTTTTACATTCATTTTTGACGGTATTTACAGTTAAAAAGGTTAATAATCTCAGATTATTCATTCGTTTTACCTAAAATGGCCAAGAGTTTGCAAATAAAAACTCTTCAGTTGTTTTGGTCCTTATTGTCAATTGTTTGTCAAGTCACTTTGCATGCAAAAAATCAATGTTTGATTCAAGAATTGAGAGAACAAAGATGAGAGAAATAAAAACAGTAAATGTAGGAGACTGCAGGTCACCACTGAGCCTTCCTGTAGTGTTGCTGGGTAACATATAGAGCCCATGCGTTTGACTCTGAGCAACCACATGCGTATAATCAGCTCTCTGCTCTCTGTCATTTTCCTGCATGGTTATTTCCATGAGGATTGGCGGAGCGGCGCATCAGACAGCGAGCGCTCTGGAACAGATTATGAAGCCGAGGAAGCGCTCTCTGCTACAAGCAGATAAGAAGACGCCGCTGCCAGCCAGAAACTCAACAAACAGCCAAAACCAGGAGAGCGTCTCGGAGGACCTTCAGTCTTCATTTATTTATTTATTTCTTGCCTCTAATGTTTGACTTCATATCATCACTACAGGCCGAGTCAGAGCAGCGACGTTTCACATTCTGGGTTCATATATTCATGGATAATAAAGCCTTAAATATATATATATATATATATATATATATATATATATATATATATATATATATATATATATATATATATATATATATATATATACACACACACAGCTGAAGTCAAAATTATTCGCCCTCCTGTGAATTTCATTTTCAAATATTTCCCAAATGATGTTGAACAGATGCAGAAATTTTTTCACAGTATTTCCTCTAATATTTTTTCTTCTGGAGAAAGTCTTATTTGTTTCATTTCAGCTAGAATAAAAGCAGTTCTTAATTGTTTTAAAGTCATTTTAAGGTCAATATTATTAGCCCCCTTCAGCAATATTAGTTTTGGATTGTCTCCAGAATAAACCACTGTTATACAATGACTTGCCTAATTACCCTAACTTTACCCTAATTACCCTAGTTAAGCCTTTAAATGTCACTTTAAGCTGAATACTAGTGTCTTGAAGAATATCTAGTCTAATATGATGTGCTGTCATCATGGCAAAGTAAAATAAATCAGTAATTAGAAATGAGTTATTAAAACTATTATGATTAGAAATGTTTTGAAGAAATCTGCTCTCTGTTAAACAGAAATTAAGGAACAAATATACAGGGGGCGAATAATTCTGACTTCAACTGTGTATGTCTATATATGTATATCACACTTTGTTATTATGAGACGGTTTGGGAAGTTTGTGCTTTTTGCAAAACACTATTAGTTGCAGCTTATTGTGGCAACCAAAACATTTGGTTCAAGACAACATAGTGAAACGTTCGCTATAAAGGCCATGTTCACACATACATGGGGGGTTTTTATGAACCCCACCTTTGTTTTTACTAAACAATCTCTGTGCACATGAACATGTTAAAATGCACTGTGATGCAAGCTTAATGAAACCCATTATGCAAAAATCACTTTCATACAATCACATCAACATGAATTAATAGTATTTGTTCTAATCAGACTTGATGAATGAAACACTTTGATTGACATTCTCCCTTTGTACATGTCATCAGAGGAGGAAAGCCCCGCCCACTTGTGCCCATCTCTCCCTCATTAGCATAACAGCAGCCCTGAGTGAGAAGCAGCCGTCTGTCTATTAGCCATAAGAGTGTTTGAGCTGCTGAAGATAATGTCAGCATAGACTAAGAGGATTATAGATGTGGACTTTTAGATGAAGCACAAATGAACAGCGACAGGAGCGACATAGACTGACAGAAGCATGAAGCACACACTGACCAACGACAACATGCAGACCTGACCAGCACTGACAACACACACAGTGCTGTTTTTAGTCTGCCTCTATGCTGACACAGTCATTTGTAGCTCCGCCCTCTTTTGGAAAGAGCACAATCTCATTTGCATTTAAAGCGACAGTCACCAAAACTTCACTATTAGGATCAAAACCTGAAAAGGTCAGTTTCAAAGAGCTAGAGAACATTATCTGTGTGATATTTTCAGCTGAAACTTCACTACACACTCTAGACACATCAGATACTTAGTTTACATATCATAAGTAGGCGGTATAATAGGACCCCTTTAAAGGTCCCAAAAAGCAATGGCATTGAAACAGATTTACTAAACAGAAAAGGTCAGAACATCCAGGACTCTTGCTGCAGCTCAGGAATGAATCTGTGAATGCCCTCAGAGACTGAAGCCGATCAAACATCTCAGGAGAAACATGTTCATAATAATGTTCGTCCACTGAGAGTCTCCAAACCTGACAGAGTTTGAGAGGATCTGGAGGAGAACAGCAGAAAATCCCCAAATCCGGATGTGCAAAGCTGGTCTCTTCATACCTGAACAGACTTGAGGCTGATTACTGACAAAGGAGCTTCAAATGTTCAGCTTTTAACAAAAAAAGTTTACAAATGGCCACGTTTTATAACAAAAATGAAGGATTGAGTAAGGAAAAATACAAAACATTTGTTAACTTTTTAAAAACACAATAAATGCAGTATTATTAATGCAGTGTTATTAAATAAATGCAGTGCTGTAAATGCAATGTTTATAAAAAATACAATGTTATTAATGCAATGTTATTAATGCAATGTTATTAATAGTGTTATTATTGCATTGTTATTAAATAAATGCAGTGTTATTAATGCAGTGTTATTAATTAAATGTAGTGTTAATAATGCAGTGTTATTAATAGTGTATTATTGCATTGTTATTAAATAAATGCAGTGTTATTATTGCAGTGTTTATAAAAAATACAATGTTATTGATG
>CAIGQZ010000348.1:4720160-4730444 GCA_903798205.1 Danio tinwini | reverse complement strand
AGGTATTAATTAAATGCAGTGTTATTAAATAAATGCAGTGTTCTTATAGTAGTGTTATAAAATAAATGCAGTGTGATTATTGCAGTGTTATTAAATAAATGCAGTGTTATTATTATTGTATTATTATTTAATAAATATAGTGTTATTAATGCACTGTTATGAAATTTAATGCAGTGTTATGTGTGCACATTTTCAAAGCTGAATATCTAACTTCAGCATTTTTTTTAGATTAGCATGTTTTTGAAATATCTGCAAACATATTATGTTAATTTTATGCATTAAAAGAGTCTAAAACTTAGCACATTTAAAACACTGGCTGTGTGAGCTACAGTACAGTAACAATGTTGATTTGCTGAAATTCAGTGCGTTTATATGTGTGAAATGAGCAGTGCTGCACATGTGAAGTCTGGCTCCACCTGAGGCTTTCGCTGAGAAAAAAATAAACAGCATTTCATGGTAGATTAACCTTCAGCCTTTACATGAGAGAGACAATAATGGATCCACTAGTAGCACATTCACACACACTCAAATGACAAACAATTAAAGTGCAAATGCTTCATTCAAATGACTTGTCGAATTGTGGCTTTATTTTGCATCTCCTAGATAAATGATTCTTCTATTTTATATGCACTCTCGGAAATAAAGGTAGAAAACCTGTCATTGGGCCAGTACATTTTCAAAAGGTGCATAATGATTCCTAACACATCCTTAACAGTCCAGTGAAAATAAAATAACATGTTATGAACCATATTTTCTCGTATTTTAACCAAGAGAAGCAGTTTTATGACAGCTTTAGTTTTATTGTAACATAGCTAGACAACAAAATAAAAATGAAAAATGACACTTTTTTGTGAGATATTTAAAACTAACGTATATATATATATATATATATATATATATATAACTATTTTGATGTCAAATGTCTATATACAAACATTTTAAGTACTTTTACTCACCAATTGCTTTTTCTTATTGCAGCTCATGGCAGAAGAAAGTGGCCTTCAGGGATATATTGCTGCATAAATTCCCGGATGTAGTAGTCAATACTGTTAGCGTAATTAGCGTTAGATACATGTAACTCTGTACGACAAGGAGGAAAATCAGCTTCTAACACTGAGAGGGTTATTTTATCTCTAACTCTAGAATTTCAACACTACTCTGAATTACCTCAACACTCGAAATTTAACACGAATGAATTTGCTGTGATGTTTGTGGAAAAGCAGGCGAGTCAGCTGACCCAATATAAGAGCAGGCGGAGCAGGATTCTCGTGATGACCCCCGGCGCAGATTGTTATGAGCCGCAGATTCAGCTTAAACTCAGTAAAGGCGAGCTTCTTTGACGATGATGTGTACAGTGTTGGACTTTACATTTAGCGGACATTTGCGCTAAACACGCAGTGAATGCAACGCAGCGAGATTCAGGCACCTTCTACGAAAACGCTCGATTGATCTCGGCTGGCGCCTTGTTATCTGACAGCGGAAAGCCTTGAGTTATTGACAGCTAATATGAACCAATATAGCGGCAGGGAAGTCCGATTCAGCACGTTTTTAGAAAAAAATCGAAACAAGTCGCACTGCAACCATTATATGCAGACACACAAATGCTCCCAAATATATTATGAGGTCGCATAGATTACATTTCAGGTGCATATGTGACCAAAATGATCGCAATTTCGAGCCCTGATTTATAATTTTTGTAAGACAGCACGTCAGCGGCCATTAGGCTGCCATACTGAGTAGTCCAAAGAAGGTTGACGTTTTCATCCACAAGATGGTGACAGGACCGCATAATAAGCCCTTAAAAGATTAAAACAGTAACTACAGCTGATCAAATCATAAATAAACTGGTAAGTGATGTTCCAAGTCGATCTCTTTCTTTTGTATATTGTAGTGCTGTATTTAAAACGTTACCATAGTAATTGTAGTGCATTGAGTGTGAGATATGGGACTCACACATCAGGAATGTGTGTCGTGTTAGCAGAAAGAAAGAAGAAATGCCCGCATGTGTTTAGAATTTTCCTTCTTGCAGCCGTCTGGTAGTGATTGCGCTGTTTTTTTTAGGGTTAATTATTGTGATATTGTAACGGTCGCTTAATGTTTGATATGCATCATATATAAATGTCATGTCCCCTTTAAGATGACTTCTTCTGTGGTTGTTTTACCTTTGAGATGTGAGCATGTAAGGGAGCTCAGTTCAATTTGGCGAGCTCTGAGGAGAAGTGTGTGATGGTCGCTCTACCGCTGTATCACTCTTTTATTTTAATAATGTAACAATTTATTTTGCGACGAATGTTTGAGTGTCTTTTTCTTTTCGATTGCCTACTCATTGTCGTTGACTGGCATGTATATAGTCGACAGCACTTGGGAGAAACGCATAAAAGGTCAATTGGAAGAGCGAAATAGTTTCGGTCTTTATTTTCATTCCTAAAAGTCTCCGGGTAAACGCTGGGACGCCTGGCACTCGTCACAATACACCGATTGCAACAGAGAAATACTGTAGACTGTAATAGACTGTAGGAAGGTATCTCTGTAGACGGATGGCATTTCATGTCACGTTCAGCCTTATAATCTTAAAATCTCTGCAAAATCAGCTGTTTTGTCGTCACTTTAGACATTACGCTAGAGAATCATTCACACACTAGCTCTACAGTGACGTTGGTGACTTATGTGGTCATTTCACAGTAGGAATACACACAGGTTCGAAGACTCGTTCTCGCCACCTACAGTGCAATTCGACCAGGTATACCTCCACGCTATAATATCAAGGTGAAAGTCATCATAGCTTGCGTAGAATAGACCCAGCTCACAACCCAACTTTGAGAATAAATTAACGGCCATATTTTTTTTTTTATCGCCTGATAAGAGTCTCGCGTTAACGCAGCACGTTAACACAGATGACAGCCCACCACTAATTTTAATACAGCCGAATGTCACTCATCAAGTGCTGTTGCTGTGGCGTAATGATGCCGTTTCCATGCTAACTGTTGTTGTGTCTCACCTGTAGGTCAGGATCCTCCTCGTGGTTCAGGTGTGCTTCTTCTGCTGCTTCCACCAAACGCTGGAGGGCAAACATTAATGGCCTTTATAATGGATTCTGCCTGTCATCAGTCATTTAATGCTTTGTTCACACACACACACACACACAGTCACGCACACAAACACGCAAATCTATTTCCTCTTATAAAAAAGTATCTTTTAATTAAATATCATAATGAAATTAAATATATTGTATTAAATTAAATACAATAAGTGAATTAAATATACAGAAGAAATAAGAATAAAAACAGATAACGACTCGTATAATTACAAGAATAAAAGTGTAGATTATTCAAATAAGGCTAATGCATTAAGATGACCCATTTCTTATGGTGTGTACTAGGGGTGTCAAAATTCATTGTTTCTTCAGTGCACCGCGATGCAGATGGGGACAATTCGATATCGGTCCAGTAATAGATCATAACTGGTTATTACGTACTGATGTCATTTACTGTATCTCCTATGTGCAGTGTTGCAGTAGAGTCCGCTTGTTAAGTGGTGACGGGTTGGTGACGTGTGTAATACTGTTTCCGGGTCCAAGCCACCACTCATTTGAATTGACTAAATATTAATTTATGATAACTTTTTATTCATATCACACATTAAGTGAAGTTTCACAAACTCATTTTGAGAGGAGCACGTGATATGATTGAGCACGTCTGGCTTCTCATCTGTAATCAGTAATAATCCAATCAGAGCGATCCAAGTTTACTATATATGGATCATTTTCTCCCTACTGCTCTATCTTCGGTTTGGAAGAATCCCCCCTTCCACCCCATCTCCTCCTTCTCCTCCATTTTCTAGGGGGAGCTCTCAAGACCTACCTGATCTCGGATCCCCTGATATGCTTATTGACCGGGCGGGAGCCTTAAGCTCAAGTATCTCCGAGCTCAGGGTTCTCTCCCGGGACAGCATGCCAAACCTGCTTAAATGCTAAGCATATCTAAGTGGGAACTCTTATAAGGGAATTTTATATAAAGTCATAGTGTACACAGCAATCACTGAGCTTGCTGCATCACAAATACCAAAATTTTAACAATTTATAAAAAATGTATTACTTTCTGGCCATCAGATATTAGGCATGGACATATATATTGTGATTGTGATTTTCGAAATTATTACATCGCTTTGTTAACGCTTATTATTAGCATTTGATGAGTTTCCTCATTCAGTTTTATAGAGTGGTTGGACCCGGAAGCTCCTTCGCGTGACGTCACACTTAACAATTGGATACTATGGCGAAGGAGGCGAGGGTTTTTCACCCCACAATTATTTCATATGGAAAAACAAGGATGTTTTATTTAAAAACAAATCTTTATTTGATCAGAATTGGTTCAATAATGGTATTTTGTTAGTGAGGCTGTTAATTAACCCTCATGGATATTATTATCTTATACTGAATTTCCTAAAACACTTAAATTACCAGTTAAACCGAGAGAATTCACTATTGTTTTGGATGCAATTCCAAAGGGTGACGTCTTGCTTTTAAAAAACAGTGTTTCAGAAGGGATCAGCATAGGTAATCCTTGTGAAAACATTTTCATTGAAAATATTGATGTTTTAAAACAACAGTGTTACAATAAGGCTATAAAGAATGCTCTCTGTTCGTTGTCTCTACCTACAGCAAGATATTTTTGGCTTTCATTATTTGATAATATTAATTGGGTTAAAGCTTGGAAGTTGACAAAGTTCTGCTTAAATAACAAAATTAAAGAAGTGTCGTACAAAATACTCCATAGAATTTATCCTGCTAAATATGTTTTGGAAAGATTTAAACTTAATATTTTATATATGTGAGAATTTTGTGGTCAAGAAAAACAAACAATTTTGCATCTTTTTTCATTGTATTTACTCAAGAATATTTAGGAAAGATTTGGAATTGTTTATCACAAGAAAAATGGAGTATAAGATACAAATTGGTTTATTTGACTGTTTTATTCTGATAATGAGAACTTGAACAGTAAAGGACAAAATATTTTTAATTTGTTTATGCTGTTAGGAAAATACAATTTATATAAGTGGCTCAATGTATACCAAACTTTACCCATTTTGTGAATGACGTCAAAATATATGTAAATCTTTTAGAACAATCACAAAACTAAAAAGCATTGAAAACATATAATGCTCTGAAAACATTTATTTCATGTCAATGTAATTTTACTCATATATATATATATATATTCTCTTTCAGAAACTATATGAAATTTAATACCTCTTGTTCTTGTGGCATTAAGTTAATAAATAAATAAATAAATAAATAAATATAAAAAAAAATAATAATAAATAAATAAATAAATAAATAAATAAATAAAAAAGGAAAAAAAAAAGGTGAGGGCGAGTAAATAAACTGCTCCTACTAATTAAAAGGTAAATAATTATGCATAGCTTAACTGCTTGTGAGTGTGCTGGACAGTCTTTCACTGATGCCTGTTTCACATCCCAAGTGAAAGCAGGGCGTGAGCAGCGCGTATGGAAAGCAGAAGCAGCAAGCAGGCGTTTACCTTTCACACCAGCTCCGTCTGCAGCGCGCAGTTCTTCAGCAGCTGCTGCACAGATCAGTCTATCTCTGTCTATTCTATCTAGTTACCTATCTCCCTCTCTTTATATAAATACTTTTTTTTTTTTACTTTATATACAAATTATAAAGATCCTACAGCACTGTCTGCTTCTCAAGCTCTATGAGGAGTTTCATTCATGTCTGGTGCACTCAGAAGACAATCGCGTGTGATATCATGTCATTTGTTTGTGATTGTCAGGATGTTGCAGGCCTAGTTATAATAATATTCATACAATATAGTTATAATGATATTTATACATGATCAAACTAGTGTTACTTTCTCCGCTTCATCGATGTCCAGCGGCAGAGTAACAGCTTGTTAATTCATGCTCGTGCAAGAATGAGACGGACAAAAGTGATCAATGCATGCTCTTCTTTTACTTATTTTCGTGTTGTTAGGTTCACAGAGCAAACAGCTCCCGAGTGGAATAACTTTAGTGAACATAAAACAATGCAGAATAAAACTTCTTCCTCTGCTTCAACTGCACAGCACACAGCGAGCTCACATCATCCAGCATGCGTGTCGAACTGCACTACCCACAATACACTTCGCTATGGACTACAACTCCCGTAAACAGCAGTCTTAAAGCGGCCACTTCTATTTCCCCTCTCCTGCAACACTAGTGTGCAGCTTAAGCAAAACTGATACTAAAATTATTTTACATTTAGTTTGCTAAATAAATATTTGTTGCAGTTTTTAATCGTTTAAGTTCATTAGATTGACTATACATAAATCAGTGGATATTATTGATGCATTTATTGAGTAAAAATGCTGCTTTTATGTGTTTTGGTCATTATCAATGCACTGTCACTTTAATTGAGCGTGAGCAGTGCAGCAAAAATAGACCCAGCGCCGAAACTATCGCGGCACTGCTGCTTCAGCGACGCTCACGCTTTCTGCATGCGGTATGAAAGCTCTAATCTGTTGCTGCTGACACTTGCGGTGTGAAACAGGCGCTGAAGAAGGCACAGCACACGAGCCGCTATTTAACTAATAGGGAGAAATGCTGTAAAGCTCCATCTCTGCCTCTCTTTCACTCTCTGGACATTTGACCCGCTGGTGTGTTCATGAGGTCACTTTTCCTCTCCTCTCGGCTGTTAAAGCAATACTTGTGGGTCCAGACACGTCTATTACAGATTACCTGTGATGACCGTGTATTATGTGCATATAGACTGTAATTCCGGCTGTTCTTCTCGCATCACTCATTGGTAAACATCGCTTTCATTTCTAAAGCCAATCGCAGCCCTTTCTGTTGAGCGGGTGAAGACAATGACCAGGGCCGGAGCAAGCCGCCTTCACTATTATGCCAGACCCCTATTATGCAAGTGTTCTGTTGATGTTGTGAATGAAAGTCAGTACGTTGGGTTGGGCGGCAGGGCACGTTTGCCGCTTTCATTATTATGCCAATCTAGGCGGCCGCCTAGGTCGCCTCTATGGACGCGCCAGCCCTGACAATGACCAGTCATAGGGGTATAAGACCTCGCTTGACAGTGCTTAAAAAGCAAGCGGGATAATTTTTACATTAGTTTATTTGCTCTAAATGCTCATGTTGTTCTGTGCATGTATTGGAGTTTTGTTTGAAAGATTCAGTAAGAGTGTTCTTTGAGCAGGTCAAATTAAAGCTGCAGTTCATATATCTGACTGCTGTATTAAAGGACAAAATTATATTACAAATAATGTATAAATATTAATATATTTATAGATTTATTTTTTTTTAATGTTGTGTTGTAAAGAAAAAATCTAATTATGTATAGAAAGCATCGTCAATGCACCGTGATGCACCGAGAAATCAAATTGAACCTAATCGAAGGCATAATAATCATAACCGAACTGAACAGTGAGACCAGTGTAGGCTCACACCTTTAGTGTGTACACATGCATTGCAGCTGGTTTAGACGATCCTCTCACCTTTATGGCTTCAGCTTTCTTGTGAAACCTCTGCTCCATTTTGGCAGCGAGTTTCTTCACCAGTTTGATGCCATCGATCTCCTCCACCCTCACCGACCGCTCAATCTCCTTGTACTTCTGTGGAAACAAAGATAAACACTAAAATGACACTAAAAATGACACCAATTGTCAATTAATTCTGGTTCTTGTTTCTCATTGATGCAGACGTGATGTAAAGCAGTGTGTTACTGTCAGTTTTAGAGGCAAAAAAATATATCTTAATATATCTTTGCAAAGGCTGTTTTGAAACCATGTTTATCTTTTTTTTAAGCTGTCCATTTACAAGAACATTTAGGGAAAACATCTCAGGGTCTTATTAGGAGCTAAACGTATAATGAATGGACAGTTGAACTTAGAATTATTCGTCCTCCTGTGATTTTTTTCCCCCAAACATTTCCCAAATGACGTTGAACAGATTCAGGAATTTTTTACAGTATTTCCTCTAATATTTGTTCTTCTGGAGAAAGTCTTATTAGCTTTATTTCGGCTAGAATAAAAGCACTTCTTAATTGTTTTTCAAGCCATTTTAAGGTCAATATTATTAGCCCCCTTCAGCAATATTAGTTTTGGATTGTCTCCAGAACAAACCACTGTTATACAATGACTTGCCTAATTACCCTAACTTTACCCTAATTACCCTAGTTAAGCCTTTAAGGCCGTACTCACACTATGTACAGTTGCTTTGAACCGGGCCAAAGCACGCTTGTCCCCCCTCCCGTCTCCCCCGACGGCCCGCACTCACATTACATTCGGGCCTGGGCATGCTTACGTCATGGATGATGCTCTGTTCAGTGCGCGCTCTCGCTCAGCACAGTGGACATGTCTTTAGTTATATGGTTTAAGTGGTTTGATATGCGGTGACACACAGTCTAATATTTCACTGAACAGATCAGACACTGTTGACGCTCATAAACAATCATAAAGTCCTCGTGCTGCAGGAATTAGGAGGTTTACTGAAGCTGCAGCTGTGGTGCAGTGAGGGGTTTGAGTCTTTAATAATCTACCACAGTTTGTGTTCATTGAACAGTACCAATGATTAATTAATCCATATCAAACAGTCACGCCTAAAGTCACGTCTCACTTTCAGTTTCGGGCAGTTTCGGAGCCCAAGTGAACCGTGCTCAGGCCCACCTCTTCCAACCGGGCCAGGGCCGCCCAAGTGTCGCCTGAACCTGATTCGGAGCCCTCACTTAACTCAAACGATCCGGGAAAGGGGCCTGGCCACGGTTCGGATAGCACAGTGTGACTAAGCCACTATGCTATCCATGTCACTATGCCACTATGCTATCTTAGTGTCACTTTAAGCGTTTTTATTATGATTAGAATAGAAATGTGTTGAATAAATCTTCTCTCTGTTAAATAGAAATTGGGTGAAAAATATACATCTTCATCTGTACATATTTTATATTGACCCAACAAAAGCTTCATATTATGCTCAATGCACTTTGCGACTCCACTATATAAGTGATAGTTTACGTTAATACTGAACTGACTCGGACATCCGCTCATATCTCTGAATGAGACTTGGTAAAGTGATCCGAACCTCCCATCACTATTGTGAACTACTATGTTTTAAAGCTGGTCCTCTGTGGCTCTGAACTAAAAGCAAATTTAATACAATTTCCAAATATCATATTTATATGAACAAGTTGTCTTTAAAGACATTTCATTGATAAAAAAGTATAAACACACACAAAAAAGCACAGTTTTGGGAATCAAAGCTGTTTGCTCTTCATAATCGCTCTTTATTATCTGGCAGTTCAGTGTTACATTCAGAGCTCGTTCAAACTAAATATGACTTTGTTAATAAAATAAATCATCTTTAAAATGACACTACTGTCATAGATAGAGTCCAGTTATAAGCAAAAGCAGAAACTTCAAATCTGGGCCCTTCTGTGACTTTTTTGTTCTTTTCCCAACAATCCCAAAGGATGTTGAACAGATTCAGGAAATTTTCACAGTATTTCCTATAATATTTGTTCTTCTGGAGAAAGACTTGTTTGTTTTATTTCGGCTAGAATAAAAGCAGTTCCTAATTGTTTTAAAGCCATGTTAAGGTCAATATTATTAGCCCCCTTCAGCAATATTAGTGTTGGATTGTCTCCAGAACAAACCACTGTTATACAATGACTTGCCTAATTACCCTAACTTTACCCTAATTACCCTAGTTAAGCCTTTAAATGTCACTTTAAGCTGAACACTAGTGTCTTGAAGAATATCTAGTCTAATATTATGTGCTGTCATCATGGCAAAGAGAAAAATAAATGTGTAAGAAAGTTTTTCTCTCTCCATTATTCAGCACTTGGGAAACACACTGAAGTAGTAACTTTGTCTTCAGCTAGTTTAAGTTTAAATATAAATTAGTAATTGACGTGCGGAAAACTCAGATGAGTAGTGGCTGATGGGATTTATTTATGGCCCTCCTCACTGTTCTAAAGCCCCGTTAATTCACCGAAAATAAGAGCTAAAGGCACTGAAACTAATTACTCAATTAAAAATCAATTTCACAAGATACATGAGCAATTCTATGCAAATATCAACCCTGCCATGAAAAAAAATTACGTTTTCACCAAAATAGCGAAACCATTTCTGCGTTTTTTGTGTAGGCTTGTATTTTACAGTGCTTTAAAATACTAAAAAATGTCTCTGTCAATTATTTCAAACAATTATATTTCATTTACAAAAGCCACACAATTTCACAAAAGTGGCAATTTCACGTCCGTCACATCCATAACAGAGAGAC
>CAIGQZ010000348.1:4659261-4684337 GCA_903798205.1 Danio tinwini | reverse complement strand
CTCTGTAAACCCTAGAGATGGTTGTGCGTGAAAATCCCAGTAGATCATTCTGATGGGAAAGAACACACATATATTATGTCCAAGCGAACTTTTATTTTGGATACGGTTAATTGCAATAAAGTTTTGCGCAGCACTAAGATTTGAATTCTAATTTCTTTTTTGCTGCATTTGCATTGTAGTGTGTAACGTATTAAGATTTGTCAAACTGCTCAGTATTCCAATGTTGTTTTGTTTATTAATATGAATATAAATGCTGTTGTTGTGTGTTCAGGTCAGGTTCTGGACAGCAGGAGCCGTTCGCCCTGGAGTCTGTCCTTCCTGACCGACTTCTTCTGGGGTGCAGTCGAGTTCATCGGCTTGTTGTGAGCTTATTTGTTTGTTATGCATGAACAAAGTCAACAATGAGATTTAATTTGTTTATTGTTGGCCATTTACAACAGCAGTTTAGTTTACGACTGCCCTGCTTTTATTGAGGTAAAGTTGGTTTTATATTCGCACATTCAGACTTTTAGCATAATACTATAATTTCAGAAAAGCACTGTTTGCAAATCTAAACAGTGAAATTATATCATCAGCCAATGACTATCAAAGTACAACACCCTTCACAGTCAAATAAATAGTACTTGTGTTGTTTGAAGTCATACTTGCATGCCATTTCACTCCCAATATTCAAAGTAGCATGGTAAACTATATAGGGAGCAGGGAGTTCATTCATTCATTGATTAATTTTCTTTTATTTCGGCTTAGTCCCTTTATTTATCTGGGGTCGCCACAGCGGAATGAACCGCCAACTATTCCATCATATGTTTTATGCAGCGGATGCCCTTCCAGCCACAACCCAGTACTGGGAAACACTCATACACACTCATTCACACACACTCATACACTACGGCCAATTTAGTTGATCAATTCTCCTATAGCGCATGTGTTTGGACTGTGGGGGAAACCGGAGCACCCGGAGGAAACCCACACCAACAAGGGGGGAACATGCAAACTCCACACAGAAACACACACCGACCCATCCGGGACTCGAATTAGTGACCTTCTTGCTGTGATCGTGCCACCCACTGCGCCACCGTGCATCCCCTATGTTACAAGTTAAAAATGAAGGAATGAGCGAATGTAAAACCGACTTTACCTCAATCCTGCTTTTCACTGACCCCAACACAAATGAACCACGTGGTGATTTTTAGTTTTAGTGATGCATATGCTATTGGGTCAAAGATAAAACTCGATTTAAAGCATCAAAATAAAACACAAAATCTCTTTCTTCAGGGAAAAGGCTTCATTCCTTGTAGTTTGGTGGGAATAAAAATAATATAAATACATTAAAACTGCTAAGGTAAATTTTATTAGGACTCTTAAATGATCGTTTCACCCAAACCTGAAAACTCTGTCAACATTTACTGATCAGAAACTAATCTCAGAATTCATTCAAGAGCAAATAATGATGCATTCTAAAAATCTCTGAATTAATGCAGAATCAGTTTCTTGATTGATTTTTCACCAGCTCTGTCATTGCTTTAGTAGTTACTATGATATGCAGTTAAAGGCTTACACAACCACTCGTGACCTTAAAATAATAACAAAAATATTAACAATAAGAATCAAAATTTTGGAGAAATAGAAGTTATGCAGTTGAAAATAAAAGCAAATATTAATTTCGGCTTAGTACTTTATTTATCAGAGGTCTCCACAGCGGAATGAACCGCCAACTATTCCAGCATATGTTTAACCCAGTACTGGGAAACACCCATACACACTCATTCACACTCACACTCATACACTACAGCCAATTTAGTTCATCAATTCCCCTACAGCACATGTGTTTGGACTGTGGGGGAAATCTGAGCACCCGGAGAAAACCCACGCCAACACGGGGAGAACATGCAAACTCCACACAGACACACCAACTGACCCAGCCGGGACTTGAACCAGTGACCTTCCTGCTGTGAGGCCACAGTGCTAACCACTGAGACACCGTAAAAGCAAATATAAACTATTGAAAGGCTTGATTTAGAGTATGTGGCTGTAGAAAAAAGTACAAAGTAAAATGAATATAAAAGAGCTATCTGCACAAACAGAAACGTAGACGTGTTTCTAACATGCTGCTGTAATGCATTACCAAAAACACTGCTTATCGAGCCCGCACTAACCATCAGTAATTCCTCCTCAGCTTCCAGACTCTGGTCCAGCCGGATCTGTCTAAAGACAGAAACAACAGCTCATCGTCTCGCTTCAGTGATGGCAGAGGGTACGTCCAGCATCTTCACCACTGAAGTCATGCTGATGTTCTCTGTATTTATATTTTCATCCACTCTGGGCTGATTTTGAGGCTTAATTTGGCCACAGCTTTCTGTGTTTTAGCAAGTGTGAGGATTTTTTGGGGACAAGTCTGATTTTGACTCATATTGTGGAAAAATGCTTTGAACATTCTCAAAAACTCAACAATACACTGTGGGGAGATTTACTATTCTTTGGTTATCGCTGGTGCTGTTTTTACCCCATTGACTTCCATTGTATTCACATTTATTGATTGCAAAGCCATGAAGGCAGAAAATCATGCATTCTTGATTGTTGCTGGTTTTCCCTCTTGGAAGAGGGACAATTAGTCATTTATTCTGTTGATCATCAGTTGCAGTGCAAAAAAGCTTAAAATTATATGCAGGACTTGACATTAACACCCACCCAACGTGGGTAGATTTAAGCTCTGGCGGGTTAAATAGCCGCTCCCACCAGCCACTTTGGCTGGTTGAAAATGATTTTTAAATTGCCAGTGCTGGCTCATCACTAAAGATTAGAATTTTACTTTATGACCGTTGTCAATATGTGTGTATCTTAGAATCGAGAAGCAGCACGACTGTCAAAAATAGCTGCAAAAGAAAGCAGGTGAATAACGAATGAGAGGATGTTCGGGCGCACGGTAAGACACAGGCAATCCTCACTCACTGATAAAGCTGGATTTTTATACTTTCTCCAGGTGCCGCATCGCGCACCTCCGCTGACTGTGTGCGCACCTCGCGAAACGGACGAGGCTTTTATACTTCGCTGTTGTGATATTCTTTAAAACAACAGGGGGCGCTCAAAAGAAACCCACCGTAAAGTCAGACGGGTAAACAGAGAAGTAGAACGTTTCCAGAACTACGCCATATCATTAATATCATTATTTTTAAAAATTATTTTAATGATTATAAGGATTTTCATAACCATTCAAGATTTTTTTATTATTAAACTTTGATGCATCGCCTGCTTTTGTTCATATCTCGGACAGTTTTACCTATTAAACTTCAATTATCTATTAAATATACTATTAAATTACTATTCAATACTATTAAATATCAATGACAACAGAACATGGGTTTCTCTACAAATATATTTTTTATTATGGCAAGAATAAAAGCACAAAAAAGCACACTAATGCCGAGTTCAGACTGCATGATTAGTAGTCGTGTCACGGATGTTTTCACACTGCATGACTGTCTGGGCTAGCGTTGTGTCTGTGCTGTGCTTACACTGTAGGATAAATCGGCGACAGGAGAGTTCACACTGCATGACTGTAAAATAGGAAAAATCACAGACAACTTTGTCTAAACTGTGTCTCACAACCAAACAAACGCAAGAAGTGACTTGCAAACAACCCGAGGTCACGTAATATATCTTTCGTTATTTACTACATAATGTAAACAGAAGGCTTTAGAAACTTGTGTTGCTCACCTGGCTTTTGAAGAGAATTAACAATCTCTCCTTAACTTTTTTTTTGCTTTTTGATCTGATTGTGATATTGATCAGACGACACGTCAAACAGACACAGAGCTCCTGCCAAATTTACACGAGTTTTTCCTCGATTTCTTGGGTCCAAATAAACTGAAAATGAGCGGTAGATGGCTGTAGGTGATCGCCGATGTTATTTTCAGTCAGAACACATTCACAGGCATGATTTCAATCGCAGACAGGTCCAGATATTCAGCATGCCAAATATCTCATGGGTGTCGGCGACTCATCTGCGATTCTCTCATAACGTGTCCTTGATAGTTCACACTGTGTGATTGTCACTCACGCGATTTGCCTGTGATTTCAGGCATTTGTCTGCGATTTCTCAAAACCTGTTGGCGAGTCAAAATCAGGGCTAAAATCATGCAGTCTGAAGTAAAGTCTCGGCATTACTAAAAAAGTTTTTTTTCTTTAGATTTAGCCCACTCCACAATTCACACATTACTGTCTGGCTAGTTTCTGTTCTATACTTATGCTAAAAAGGCAATAATGGTCCAACATTTCTGACCATTATCACCAATAAAGCCTAGAAACAGGGCATCAGTATATTGTAAACTGATAGGTTCAAATATTCCTTTCCAGTTATCAAAGGAAAAATCTGTTCCTTCATTATAGTTTTGTAGCTATTAAATAGTTTTAAATTCAAAATTGTAATAAATACATCAGTGTAAAACATATGACTGGTGAAAAACATATTCTGTAATGGTGTACCCGGGTCTCCACTTTTGCCATGGCCTCTTTTGGCTTTAACAATCCCTCAGGTTTTTCCAAACCTTTTAACAAAAACCTTCCTCCTTTCCCACTGCTGTTGCAATTTCTAGCCAATAATTATTGATCATGTGGTTATCTCTATAATCACAGATCATAAAGCTGTCTGTACAGTCGTACTGTTTCAGACAAAATCTCTTCAAAGTGTTTCATATTCAACTCAAATCATACGCAGCGCCGCGTGCACTGTTCGCTGGAGTCTCAAAAAAAACATCCGCTCCACCAGCCGAAATCATGTCGCATGCACCCAAAGCAAAACTCCGCGATGACGTCACATTTGCCGCGCGCACTCAAACGAACTAGTAGACGCGTCGAGTATAAACTAGGCTTAAGGGCTTTAGTGTCACGCACGCATCACATCAGATGTGCATGTGACACTAAAGCCCTTAAGCCTAGTGTTTTAGAGTGTTTTAAAAGCTTGTGCGCTCTCGTTTCCTGTGCCTGGAAATGCAACTGGTGCGATGTGTTGTCTTTTGAAATAAACTGGAAAATGCGATGCTTGTGCATCCACAGCCCTGCTACTTTCAAGAGCTGGATTAATGGGCCTAACATTAACCGTGTGCGCGCGATCATCCATTCATTATCGTACTTTCACCTGTTTCTTTTGCTTACAGTTATTTTTGTTAATGATCTAATTATTACCCTTTACTATAACATCGCTTTAATAGGAGATTAACTCTCCATTTATGTGTAGTTAACTGGTGATCTGGGACCTTTAGCCAGGACAGACTACTGTGCACAGTTTCAGATGCATGACAATAATATTTTTTTAAATGTCAATTGTTTTGCAAAAAATGTTTTGTTGCTATACATAACTCATTATTTAAACATTATTTGACTCATTATTTAAAAATTGTGGCAAGGAAATAATTAGTTTGGTGTGGCCAGAGAGAAAATTGGTGAATCCTGAAATATGCTTGCAATGCAACTCTATGAATCCACAACCCATTTGCTCATGCTCATTGAGCAAGGTCAAACACAACACACATGACAATTAAATGAACAAGGAGGCATGTGGACATAACACAACATTTAAATCAAGCCATTTTAGCATGCCATCAGAAATTTGTGCGTATAAAATATATTTTTCCAACAACATAATTGTGGCTAGTGAAAATGCAGAGTGGCTAGTAATGTTGGAAAGCTACTAGCCACAGTGGCTGGTGATCAAAAAAGTTAATGTCAGGCCCTGGTTATGTGGCGTACAGAGTGTGTAAGTATGTGTGAGAGAGTGAGAGAGACCTTTGCACACTTGCCTTAATATGTTTGAGAAACTCAAACTCATCCCTTCAGCTCTCAGAACACAGTAAACACAGTAAGTGTATTTCTGCACACACACACACACACACACACACACACACACTATAACCTGCTGTTTTACTCCATATAAAAGACAGAAACTCTTCAGCACAAACCGATCTTAAGGGTTTATGCTAACAACTGATGATCAACAGGAAAAAAGACACATTATTCCTCTTCCCAACAGGAAAAACCAGCAACAATCAGGAGTGCATGATTATCTGCTGTCATGGATTTGCAATCAGTAAATGTGATTATAATGGAAGTCAATAGAGCAAAAACAGCACCAGCATCACCAAAGGGGAGTCAGTCTGAACAGTACACCAGGGTTAAGCACTGCTCTGTTCTTTCAGACCTCCTGGGTTCCCGGGCCGCCGGCGGATGGGTAGAATAAACCACGGTGCAGGTCCCACACCTCCACCCATGGGCGGAGGAGGATGAGGAAGGTCAGTGAGATGCAAACACACTAAAAAACACTCATGTAGAGCTACAGGGCATTTATGAGGGGTTGAAAACTCACTTTAGTTTGAGGATTACAAGTAAAACTGAAACAGACACCAGTTAGAAAATAAATAAAAGATTCAATGAGAAGCTGAAGTATGAGGTGACGGCAAAATAAATCATTGATCCATTTGGCGGAAGAGACAAACTAAGCTTTTGAATGTTTATATCTTGTAATTGTGAGTTTTGTCACTGTATTGGAGCACACTAGGTTATAGATATCCTTAAGAATAACATACTATAAGTCTATTTTTATTTCACTGGATCTTTAGAGCTAGGGTTAGGGTTTAAAGTTAAAATAATGATGTATCCTGGAGGACAGTGTTGTGAATGTTGTAGAGTAAAGGCTGATTTATACTTCTGCGTCTAGCGCACATGTATCCTCCGGCGCAGCCTGTGCGTGGACGCATATCCCTTGGTAAAGCCTAAATTGGATATGTGGCTGGCCGGAAGTTCGATATGCACATTAATATAGCGCCATTTTTTATGACACTATAACAATAATTAATATTTTACAGTACTGTGACAGGTTTAGGGTCGGTGTAGGCGTTAAAAAATACAATTTATTGGGTAATTTAATAGATAACATAAATAATACTCGTTACAGCTACTGTTTTTAGGTTACTGTGACGGTTGGGTTTAGGGTAGGGGTGGGGGTAGACGATAATAAAATACAATAAATGGGAAATTTAATAAATAGCAGTAAAGTTCTAGCAACAACCCTAGCCCTCACCGACATTGACGCGCACCTTTTTAAAAATGTAACTACACGTCGCAACGATGCATAGCGCAAATGCTGTGATTGGTCAGCTTGGTAGCACTGACGAGTGTGGGCGGGGCCGAGAGCTGCGCAAGCCCGATAGAGCGAGGCTGCGTCTGAAACCGCATACTTCCATACTATATAGTATGCTAAAATCAGTATGCAAGCCGAGTAGTATGTCCAAATTCATAGGCTGCGTTTCGCGGGGCACCATGGGATAGTGTGGCGTGCATGGGATGCGCACTTCACCGGACGTAGTAAGTCATCCGGGTACTTCTCACATACTGTTTTTCGAATTCTATGAATTCAGACATACTACTCGGCTCGCATACTGATTTTAGCGTACTGTATAGTATGGAAGTATGCGTTTTTTGGACGCAGCCATAGAATTCGAAAATCAGTATGCGAGAAGTACCCCGATGATTACGTCTGGTGAGATTCTGAAGTGCGCATCCCATGCACGCTGTACTATCCCATGATGCCCTGCGAGAAAATTCATAAATGGGTTTGAAGCGACGCAGCTGACGCAGGTAGGTAACGTGACAATGACAAAATGGCATATGCAGTACGTTCGAATTCCATTCATACTGCTCACATTCATACTATGTAGAGCATACTTTAATAACGGCCGAGTATTACATTCAAATGCAGTACCTACTGAGTAGTAGGCGGTTTCAGACGCAGCCCGAGTGTTTACAAGTGTGGAGTCTCGTGACGGAGCTCTAGATGGAATGTTTTGTTTGTGTTTACCTCATGATTAAAGTTGTTGCATGTCCGCCGGTTCCCGCCTCAAAATGAGCAAGTTTGAGCCTCTTCTACATTAAGGTAGCGTTCACAAAAAACAAAACACTCTCGAAGAAACTCAACACAGAGGAAAATAAAAACCTCACTGCCACCTAGCGTTTCGGAAGTGTTATTGCAGAGCAACACAAACAGCACGCAGAAGTATAAATGCAAGGCTACGCGCAAGGCATGCGCCGTGGGTCACGGCGATCACTCGATGCAGAAGTATAAATCAGGCTTAAGTGTGTTTCTGTGTTGCAGGTAAACGCCTGCACGCTGATGCAGGCGCTGAGGACAGAGAGATGCTGCTGAGAGTCTGTGATAAACATTAATGCAGACACTCTACAGATCATCACCGTCCTCTCCATCGGCTGCTGCTGCTTCACTGCACACTCATGATGTTACTCTGGGAATTCCTGCACCGAGGGGCCAGAGTCACTGATCATCGCAGCCACACACACGCACACACACACACACACACTTAAACATACACACATATATATATATATATATATATATATATATATATATATATATATATATACACACTCACATATACATACATGCATACTCACACACATGCGTTACATAACTCTCCTTGGTTTTTATTCTTGGTTATGTCTTATATAAAAGGAAGTGTTGTGATGGATACTCTATGTACAATTTGCATCAATAAAGTAAGTTATGTTGAATTCTGTCCAGAATTTCGTCTGGTATTGTTGTTGTTTTGGTCATAAAATACTAACAATTTTAATATAACGTCTATTTAATTTCTACAGAGTTCTTTGGCTTTATAGAAACTGTGGTGTATTGAAGTATAATTTCCCTTATAGTTGTAGAAAACTACATTTATTTATTTATTTTTATAATTTTTATTATTAATACTGTAGTATTATTTGTTATAAATTACTACTATAGTGTTTTTTTCATATGGGAGAGCATTTTCCTCCCATCATGACTGTCCAGTGAAGTTAATTCGGGTTTAACTTTTTATTTTCAAAATTGAATGCCATTTTGTTGTATTTGGATTTTATATTTCCAATAAAAAAAATAAAAAAATAACTTTATTTTCAGTTTCATGTGTTTCACTTACACGACGCGTCCAGCTGGTGGCGCTAATAGCACTGAATTTTTCGTGGGGATGAAAAAGATTTGTCCTCAGGGTTGCCAAGTCTGCAGGTTTTTTCGCTGAACAGAGCTGTTTTCCACAAATTGTTAGGTTGTTTATAAGTCCGCGGATTACAGGTTTAACATGTTGCATTAATTAATTATTTATGAAATAATGAAAACTATACAAGTATGAGGCAACATGGTGTCTCAGTGGTTAGCACTGTGGCCTCACAGCAAGAAGGTCACTGGTTCGAGTCCTGGCTGGGTCAGTTGGTGTTTCTGTATAGAGTTTGCATGTTCTCCCTGTCTGCTTTCCCCCACAGTCCAAACACATGCACTATAGGGGAATTGATCAACTAAATTGGCAGTAGTGTATGTGTGTGTGTGTGTGTGTGTGTGTGTGTGTGTGTGTGTGTGTGTGTAAATGAGTGTGTATGGGTTTTTTCCAGTACTGTGTTGCAGCTGGAAGGGCATCAGCTGTGTAAAACATAGGCTGGAACCAGTGGTTCATTCCACTGTGGCTACCCCTGATTATTAAAGAGACTATAAGACGAGTACTGTGCTGTCGCCTCACAGCAAGAAGGTCACTGGTTCAAGTTCACTGGTTGCATGTTCTCCATGTGTTTGCGTGGGTTTCCTCCGGGTGCTCCGGTTTCCCCCACAGTCCAAACACATGCAGTACAGGTGAATTAGGTAGGCTAAATTGTCCGTAGTGTATGAGTGTGTATGAGTGTTTCCCAGAGATGGGTTGCAGCTGGAAGGGCATTCTCTGCGTAAAACATGTGCTGGAATAGTTGGCAGTTCATTCCGCTGTGGCCATCCCGGATTAATAAAGGGACTAAGCCGAAAAGAAAATGAATGAATGAATGTGCAAGGATGGTGAAACCGAGTGAGCACAGTTTTGTGAGGGGAATGTGCACTAGTATTAGCAGGAACTGTACTGAAGGAAGCTGAAAGCCTGTAAGCATTGACTTCCAGCCGTTTCTGTAAGTTTGTGTTAGTTTCATTAGTACATGCTTCAGTTAATGACATTTATGTGTTTATTTAAATTACATTCAGAACATTAATAAAACATATTTAAGCTTTCAGTGCTCAGAGGGATATTTAGTGTATTCTGACCTATAGACACCTCTGATTAGCTATTTAAGAGGTTACTGTAGATCAAACTATGCATCCAATATTACTTTACTTTTAAGATAGGCTATATGCAGATACAAACATTAATTTTACAGGAAAAGTGTTCTCTTGATCTGCAGTTTCAGACTGATTGGTGCAATTATGCATCGAAAATGGTCTGAATTATTATGGGGTGGTCAAGTATATTTACATTTTAATATTTTAATTATTAATATTATTTAAGATACAGATCAGAGCAAACTATTTAAAAAGCAGACCCCCCCCCATGCATCTATTTTTGATCTCTTTCAGAGGGATCAAGCGTTAATTAGGGGGATGAAGCGTTAATTAGGGGGGTCAGACTCAACCCCCCCCCCCCCCCCCAACCCCCCTGTAATTCGCACCCTGCTAATAACCTGTTATTTTTGTTTATTTTTTTAATAAAAGTGTATAATGTGTCCTATAGAGTGATGGCAAATGTGTATTTTGCGAATCGGTGACGGCATATCTGCGGCCGGAAGTTCATTTATATTATTTATTGAATTAGTAATTATATTACCCTAATCATTACAGTAATGTAAAAACAGTAATTGTAGTATTAATCATATTACTTATTAATTTACTCATTAAATTATATTTTATTAACCCACTCATCTCTAAACCAAAGCTTCTCAGTAATGTAAAATATTAATTGTTGTACACAGGATCACAATAATTATTCTATATTAATGTAATTATCCGCAGCTGTATCCCATCTGTATCTTTGCGCATATTATTTTGAGTATTTATTATTATATTATTGAGATAGTTTGGGGCTCGTTTTCACCATAAACTGTAAAAAAGGTTTTGTCCTGTGACTGACATGTTTCGAAGATCTGGCAACCATGTCTCCACGCCAGCAGATGGCGGGAAAGTGACCAACCGCTCAACTGACGTAAATACGTAGAAGAAGTCAGTTTCTGATTCACCAGCAGAGCGTTGGCGAATGTTCAGTTGATTTATTTAGTTTCTTATCATCATAATCATGACACAAACAGATCGAGATGCGGAGAACGGCCGAGACAGAGAGAAAGACCGGGAAAAAGAGCAGCAGCGCGGTGTGAAGAGACCCATCATGCCCGCCGCGGTACCGGAGCCCGTGCAGGAGGTCAGAAATACAGCAAAAATAATCACAACACATACACACACGCGGTTCTCTGTATCATTTACACAGTACTTCAGATTAAACTCTTGCAGAAAGTAAGCTAAATTATATGTACATAGTTCAGTAAAAAGATACATTAGTTTAACATTTGAATCAGTGTTACTTTAATATTATTAAAGTCTATATGGGAATCAAAATGTACTATGTTTATTTTACTAGCGCACGTTATTAGTCTTAATGTGAACAATTAACTTGTGCAAGTAAATTCAATTAAAAGATTTGGTAATCTTTAATCAAAGTATGACCATTGCTTCTGTTTTTTTACATTTTTTTATTAACTCAATGCCACAAGAACAAGAGGTATATTACATTTCACATAGTTTCTGAAAGAGAGAGAAAAAAATATATATAAATAAAAATAAATAAAATAACTGCATGAAATTAAATGTTTTCAGAGCATTACATGTTTTCAATGCGTTTTTGTTTTGACCATTGCTTCCACTGAATAACTGCAATCCTTGTCAGATGACGTCAGTTTGACCTCACAATATGCTTAGCCACGCCCTCTGACCTTTAGTTTGCTGCTAGCAGAATCGTGTTTTTATATTAAGTTTAGTTATATAGTAATATTGTTTTGTTTTTTCTTTTAATGACATGCGCAGATGAATAGTTCACCTCAAAACTAGCAATGTGAGCTAACAAAATCAATATGGTTAGTTTTGATTTCATGTGTACTTTAACATTTGAATCAGTGTTACTTTAGTATTATTAAAGTCTGCATGAAATCTAAATTTACGATGTTTGGTTTACTAACACGCTGTCATTGTTGATTTCAGCAAATTCAAGCCAACTTCATTGTTGTGATTCATCCTGGGTCAAGAACGCTGCGTCTGGGTCGAGCGACAGACACATTACCCATAAGCGTCCCTCATGTGATCGCCCGAAGACACAAACACCCCGGCCAGAGCCGCTATGAAGACAAGTGTCTGCTCCGAGAAGGCCTGAATGTGAGTATTTTGCCACTGTCTGTTAGTAATGGAAAGATGAACTAATCAATTGGACATTTGTGCTATTTTATACCTATATAGATATATATTGCAATTAGAAATACCATGTTTTGAATTGCTCTATTTGGAAAGAATTCCTAATTTCATGAATCAGGTCTGCTGTGTTTCCACTCCCACCTCAAAAAAAATACTATAATTATATTATTAAATATATTATTACAGTAAATACTTTAGTGTTGTTCAACCAAGCTTTAGTAAAAAAAACGACAGTAATTGATCTGTTGTGGAGATTCTGCAGTTGCTATGGTAACAACAACTATAATAATTTATCTGTTGTGGAGATTCTACAGTTGCTATGGTAACACAACAGCTATAGTAATTCATCGGTTGTGGTGATTCTACAGTAGCTATGGTAACACAACAACTATACTAACTGATCCGTTGTGATGATTCTACAGTTGCTACGGTAACAACAACTTTAGTAACTGATCCGTTGTGATGATTCTACAGTTGCTATGGTAACACAACAACTATACTAACTGATCCATTGTGATGATTCTACAGTTGCTATGGTAACAACATCTATAGTAATTTATCTGTTGTGGTAATTCTACAGTTGCTATGGTAACACAACTACAGTATTATAAACAAATGACCCGATACTGTAGTTTTCTACATCTATAGGGTATATTATACTATAATACACTAACTATACTGCAGTATTGCAGTTTATCACTTCATTATAGTTAGTACTACAGTATGCTGTGTATAAAATGGGTTCAACTTTTTTTTTTTTGTTTTATTTTTCAATTAATCATCCAATTAATTCCTACTGATGTTTTTTGAATGAAGTGACTGTTGACTGTGTGTTTTGTCTGTGTTATGTGCAGTCTGCAGACAGTAATGAGCAGAGGCAGAATGGACTGAAAATGGTGGATCAGGTGATCTGGTCCAAGAAAATGTCCAACGGTGTGAGGAGAACTCCAGTGTCCGCAGAGCAGGTGTGTGTTTTACTGCAGATTACAGTCAATCAAATGCTGCTATCAGTAGCTATGTTTCCATCCACCTATTTTTATGCGCATTTTGGATATGCACATAAAAAACGGTAGATGGAAACGTTAAGATGCTCATAAATTTAGAAAATTCGCATAATAAACATATGCGCATAACTGAGTAGGATAGTCTTTTTATTCGATAAGAAAAGATGCGCTTAAACTATGTTGGAAACACTTTTACCGTACAAATTCCAGTATGCGCATTAAATAAACTCATGTGATTTTGTTCTAAGAGATCATGTCATGAATAAAATGTGTGTGAATGGACAAACCAGCAGGATGAGCACACTGTAAAAAATCTGACATCTGCCTTAACCATTTCACTATTAGTGTTATATTATTAATGACCTCCAGAATTAAGAGCGTCTGTGCTCTGCGTCTCACGCCTTCAAACGCCACCGATCGTTCACTGCGTGTCAGGATTGCCTTCTGAGGTGCAAGTCATTTATGAAGAAAAGATTGACACAGCGTCTCACACTGCAGCAAATTCAGTTTTTACTGTTGACATTTGGCGCCAGTTAATCAGGAAGTGACGATTATGTTCACTTTGACTCGTTGGATGGAAACACTGCTTTATTCGCACGTCTTTTATGCGATATTCCAGTTTTGTGCATAAAGTTCATTCACTTTTTTGGATGGAAACATAGCTGTTGTGTGTTAATGCAGTGTGTGTGTGTGTGTTTATAGGCAAGGTTATACAATAGACAGATACGACCTGCTGTTCTAGACCCGAACTCTAAAGTCAGCTGGACAAACACAAGTCACCATCCTGAATATGTGGTCGGAGAAGAGGTAAGTTGAGAAAAAACTGCTCATGAAAACAACAGAGATGCATCGGTTTTATTGCCGCAAATGTTTTTGCCAGATCGGGTATTTTCCAGATGGACCTATTCAAATCTAACACTGCATATTGTGGCGTGCCATGCAGACATTATGAGCCACAAGAAAGTTTCATGCAATATTTTCAAAAATGTTCTGAAGTCCTTTGATAGTTTAATGTGAAGAACAGATGAAAATGAAAGTGGTTAAAGTCAAGTTCACTTCAGCGCTTCCCTACACCTGTCAGTCATTCTCTATTTATTCATTATTCAAACTGTGTGTGTGTGTGCAGTGTTTGGTTGTGTCGGTCAGCAAGACACAACCCTTTCATAAGATGATGTGTTCCTATTTCACTGGAGAAATGTGTTTAGTTTTGCATTACAGGATTTTATTTTGACTTGCAAGTGTTCCAAAAATGAATCGTATGCGAAATAAAAGTAATAAAATATATGTGTGTATAATATTTATATTGAACAATAATATGTACTTGTGTTTACTCAATATTTATTTAGTTTATTCAATTCAATTCATCTTTATTTCTCTAGCGCTTTTACAATGTAGATTGTGTCAAAGCAGCTTCACATAGAAGATTATAGTGAATGTAAACAGTGTCAGTTCAGTTTTCAGAGTTCAGCTCAGCTCAGTTCAGTGTGGGTTAATAATCACTACTGAGAGTCCAAACACTGAAGAGCAAAGCCATCGATGCGCAGCTCTACAGATCCCGAACTATGCAAGCCAGAGACGACAGCGGCAAGGAAAAAACTTCACCAATTGGCGAAAGTGAAGAATTAAAAAACCTGGAGAGAAACCAGGCTGGTTGGGCACGACCATTTCTCCTATGGCCAAACGTCTTGTGCAGAGCTGCAGTTTAGGTGCCGGAAGCTGGACCTCAGTGAAGAATCATCTGTCCTTGGAGCGTCACAGGAATTGGAGTCACAGGAGTTTAATTAATCAATGTTGAAACTGTAGGCCTACATAAGCTCCAAACAGCGATTTGTGATGACCTTAATCCGACTAAAGTCATAACTAGGGCCAGACGGAATCTGCTGAGTTTTTTTTGCAATTTCTGTGGAGAATTTTGGTAAAAATCTGCGGATTTCTGCGGCATTATTTTGGAAGTCTCATAGCTAAAACCTTAATATGTGAAATATGTGTAATTTAAAAACTGAATAAATTCAGATTTACACACATTTACTCAAGTAAATAAACAGAATTAATGATGGGCTAAAAATCTGCGGAATTCTGCGCGCGCAGATTCCGTGTGGGCCTAGTCATAACACACATTGTGAAATGCAGAAGTTTTTTTCTTTCCATTCGGCGTGCGTTATTAAATTCCATAACACTCTCACGAGTCCTTACTCCTTATTTGCGTCTAATACCCCAGTTTGTCACAGGGGCATGAATGAAATGTTCATGAGTGAATGAATATGCGGAGCTGCAGTTAATGACAGGAAACTCTTAAATGAAAGCACTTCACGTAAACACCTTCATTATATTATTGTCAGACGGCTCACTGGCCAGGTATACATACATCCGTGCTAAAATATCAAGGTGAAAGTCATCATAGCTTGCGCAGAATAGACCCAGCTCACAACCCAACTTTGAGAATAGATTAATGCCAATATTTCTTTTAATCGCCTGATAAGAGTCTCATGATAACGGCCCACCACTAATATATATTTGTTGCATACATATTTCAATTTACATAGAATCTGTCTGATATTCGATATCTAAAATTAAATAAAGATTTTCTCATATATATGCATGCATGTGTGTATTTATATTTACAAAATAAATAATTGTGTGTGTGTGTGTGTGTGTGTGTGATGAGGCGTTGTATGTGAACCCTACAGACTGCTACAGCGTGCACTGGCCCGTGTGCAGGGGTCGTCTTAACCTCCACAGCGGTTCCGGCGGCTCGCTCAGTGCTGTCCTGATGGATCTGGAGCACATCTGGTCTCACGCTCTTCAGAAGCTTCTACAGATCCCTCTGAAGGATCTCAAGGTACGCCTGGATATTCAGTGCATTTCTTAATCATAGCTTTTGTCTTGTTTCTAGTCCAGATATCTAACTCTTAAATCAAGAAGCATTTTCTAGACAAGTAATAAGTATTGTTTTCTTTACTCAGAAATAATGAGTAAGATACGAGTAAGATCTGCCAGTGGGGTAAGCAAAATAATCTTGGTTTTGGTTTGAAACAATATTAATTTGCTTACTCGATAGACAGATTATTTAGCTTGTTTTGATGAAAGACTCACTTCATTTTGTCTCATTATTTCTGAAAACAATATTCAGTTTAGTTCATCTTTATTTCTCCAGCGCTTTTACAATGTAGATTGTGTCAAAGCAGCTTAGCATAGAAGTTCTAGTAAACTGAAACTGTGTCAGTCCAGTTTTCAGAGTTCAGTTTAGTTCAGTTCAGTGTGGTTTAATTTTCACTGCTGAAAGTCCAAACTCTGAAGAGAATGATCAGCTCCGTAAATCCCAAACCAAGCAAGCCAGTGGCGACAGTGGAGGAACAAACTTCACCAATAGACCAAAGTGAAGGAGAGAAACCAGGCTCATTTCTCCTTTGGCCAAACTTCTTGTGCAGAGCTGCAGTCTGGGCGCTGGAGGCTGGAGAACGCTGGACGTCCATCATGGAGAACTGCAAGTGTGAGTAGGTCACCAGGCTGACTCACAGAATCAATGCGGAGACTCATCTGTCACTGGGGCCTTTGAGGAATCAGTCTTGTGATCTCCACCCCTCCATGACCACCACAGCATCTGCTCAGAATGCAGCCTAGTCCAGGATTATGGAGACGTTGGGATAATGAAAAACCGACTAACATAAGTGTAGATACAACTACACTTCAAACTATAATGTCTTTTGGGAAGTGTTCCCAAATAAGAATTAATTTATTCTTAGTAATAATAAGTATTGATTTAAGAATTTTTAGATATGTGGTCTAGAAACAAGACAAAAGCTCAGAGTAAGAAAAGTGTTTGCAGTGCACCCATTTAGGTTCTAAATTGAGAGACAGTGTTTATTTGATGACTTTTTCCTTCTGTTCGCAGTATTACAGATGCATCCTCCTGATTCCTGACATATATAACAGGCAGCATGTGAAGGAGATCGTCAATATGCTGCTGGTTAAAATGGGTTTCTCAGGTATGCCACAAAATCTGCTTTTCTGTTGACAAATTTTCCAGTTTAATTGAGTACAGTTTGCATTTCCACAGCAGTCAAACCAGAAGCTAATTATTTTCAAACATAAACATTTTCACGTGTTATTCTGGGCTGTGACGTTTACAAGATACTGATAGAAATTGCTTTAATTATTTTTACGCCTATTGTCCTTTCACACTGTACAATTATGCTCCATTTGTTAACATGAGTTCACTAAAACTATACTCTTACTAAATAAAAACTTCAAAAGCATTTATTAATCTTGGTGATGACAATGTATTAGTTAATTCCTCTAACCCACTAAAACCAAAAGTTCCTGCACCAGCAGATTCGTTTCCAAGCGATCAGTCAAGCGTTTAGTTTTTCTGCTAATAAGGCTGCCATGTAAATAGCAAACCCACCATGGCACATTCTTCTCCTAAAGGCAGTGGGAGTTAAAACTCCCTATAACTCATTAAGAGAATAAGGACAACCCTTTAGACCCTTTTAGTTTTTCTCATTAAAATAGCAGAAGTGAGTTACGACACAAGGGTACCAAATGGGTCCCAAAGGCGGAGCTAGACGCTCAGCTGAACGCTATTGGTTTACAGATATATGTCACGAGTTCACGCAACAAGCCAGAATGAAAACAAAGGAGCCGCCATGTTTTCATACACAGCGGAGAGACTATATATCCATATTATAACATATAATAACAAGCCCTGTTCGATCTGGGCTCAAATGAACATTGTCATCATCTTGATGAACAGCCACAAAGAAGAGCAGATTTTACCCTGTGCCCGGTAGTTTTTTACGAGCCAAAAAACTACCGGGCAAAAAGCGCGAGCGTCTTAAGCGCGAGTGTTTTTTTTTTGCTTGCGCTCATCGCGTTTCTTTCTTTGAAATAACAAACTGCTTGCTGATGATCATAATATGCGCTTGATTATTGACGTGCTTTTGAAACCTGATCCTGTCAGCAAAAGGAGAAGCCGGAAAAAAAGACCACATTAATATTAAAGCAGACGTGAACAAACTGCCATGATTAACTATTATCATCACCTGCTGGACTATTAGGAACTCAGAATGATGGAGTTACTTTATAACAAGAGGCTACACGTGCTGCTAAAGATTACAGACACATTTAATCAGGAGAGGTTTGCTGACTGTGGGCTCTATTTCCTGCTGTTTTGAACCTAAATAAGCACTAAACATATGCTGTGTGTATTTTATCTGTAAGTGGTAACATATCGGAGACTGTAAGGGTCTGTATGTGTTCATATATGTTCATTTATTTATTTATTTTATATAATTGCAGACGTTACAGTAGGCTATTTCACACTGTCATTGATCTGCAGTTATAATCAACTCATGTTCATAGTAAAGTTAGTAATAAACATTTATACTGAAGTATTTATGTGTGTAAAGCATCTGTTTTGTGTGAAGTGCTTCTCATATGATATGTGAGCGACCCGTACAGCTTTACTGTAGACATTTTCTCGAGCGAAAATGACGTCGACTGCAACTTTCTGTCATACACCACGCCCACCAAAAGAGTACCATTGGTACCCTTTTAGCAGTGGAAACACAAGCCTGATAAAGGTGACCCGTACCGTACCGTACTGTACCAGTCAGTGGAAACAAGCCACTAGTTTAGAAAATCACAAGAAAACTGCTTATATTTTAAAGTGTTGTTTATTGCTGCTCAGTAACCAAATACAGGACAACATATATATATAAAAAAACAATAGTCCATTTCTCTCTGTGAACTTCTTTCACTCTGTGAAAGTTTTTGATTTAAACATGAGTGATCATTTTACAATGAAAATAAATGACAGAACAATGAATAAATAAAAATAATTTGTCTAATGTTAATTTAAGCTATATATTAGCTAAGAATTTAAATGAACAGTTGTTATTATCTGCGTTTATACATACATAATCGTTTTAATAATTTGTAATAATTCATCTAACATATCTTTTGTTTACATTGCACTGAAAGCCACACACAACTCTCACCGCTACAGCGTGAGTTAATTTCTATCGTGTGTGCCTGCAGGGTATGAGTGCGTCGGCTCGCTTGAGAGCTGTGCGCTCACCGCTCCCAATATGCACACGTCTCCGTTGGAAATAATGCTTGCGTGCGGAAAAGCCGCCAATTGAATAGCCCTGCTTTAGACCATCCATTAGCTTATATCATTAAAATAGATCCTCTTTTGTTCTTCTTTTTTTGTTGCTTGATTTATTATAACCTTTGCCAGTTTATAGTAGTCTAAATGTTTGTGTTTCTGGTCTGTTCAATCAGGAAAGGCCAAAACCTGTCAATTATTGATCGTTGTCAGCTGCAATAATCAGCAAAATATAAGACATTTGTTCAGTTCAGTGGCATTGTTTACATTCTCTGCCTCCAATATGGCCGACTGATGATGCGTCATGAAAACACTCTGTGTAATTATTCATGTAGTGGGTAATATTTCAGTTTGTGAGGTGTGCCTGATGGCAGGTCTGTGAGATCATTAAAATAGAGTTCAGAAAGTCTCGCTGATGCCCTGTGTGTCTTTGTGTGTGTGTGTGCGTGCAGCTGTTGTGGTGCACCAGGAATCAGTGTGTGCCACCTTTGGCAGTGGTCTAAGCAGTGCGTGTGTTGTGGATGTGGGCGATCAGAAGACCAGTGTGTGCTGTGTGGAGGACGGTGTCTCCCACCGCAGCTCCAGGTAAAAGAAACCCACTATAAGACTCTTTATTATTACATGGCTCTCAGAAATGCTGGATCCTAATTGGTCAGGCTCTTGGGGAGCAGTTGTGGCATAATGGTTAGTGCGTTGGACCATATATTATTGTATGTTCTGTGTTGTGTTTACACTTCATTGAACGTGTACATATAGACATCACCTATATACTGTAGAACTGCAGGTTAACTATGTATATTATTAGCCCCCCGTTTATTTTTTTCCCCAATTTCTGTTTAATGGAGAGCAGATTTCTTCAACACATTTCTAATCATAATAGTTTTAATAACTCATCTCTAATAACTGATTTATTTCATCTTTGTCATGATGACAGTAAATAATATTAGACTAGATATTCTTCAAGACACTTCTATACAGCTTAAAGTGACATTTAAAGGCTTAACTAGGTTAATTAGGTTAACTAGGCAGGTTAGGGTAATTAGGCAAGTTATTGTACTGATGGTTTGTTCTGGAGACTATCACAAAAAATATAGCTTAAAGGGGCTAATAATATTGACCTTAATAAAAAAATTAAAAACTGCTTTTATTCTATCCAAAATAAAACTTTTTCAGAAAGAAAAAATATTATCAGACATACTGTGAAAATATCCTTGCTCTGTTAAACATCATTTGGGAAATATTTAAAGAAGATTATTTTAATAATTATTTTATTTTTTAATAAGAAATTATTTTATTATTATTATATTTATTTATTAAATATTTATTATAATATTTATTATTATTATAATAAATAATAATAATTATTATTTTTATAACAATAATAATAATATAATACTATAATAATAATTAATAATATAATATTATAATAATATAAATAATATTATAATAATAAATATAATAATATTATAATAAATATTAATATATATATATATTAATTAATTTAATATTATAATAATAATTAATAATATTATATTATAATAATAGTTGTTATTATTATAACATAATTATTTTATTATTATATTTATTTATTAAATATTTATTTTTATTTATTATTTATTTATTTTATTATATTTTATTATTATTTATTATTTCTGCAGAATTATTTTAGGAGTATCATAACTAAAACCTTAATATATGATCTAAAAAGTAATACCTTAACTTTTTATTTAATGTTTAAAATGCAAATCCAATTAAATTCACTTTATTTGGTAAACAAAGCAAGTCTCTCATATATCTACTAAAAGACAGAAAATATTAATTTACAAACTGCATTGTACATAAATCAGATGAACATTTTCATATTAGTCAAAAATATTACTGTAATTAATAAAAAAAACTGAATAAATTTATATTTACACACATTTACTCAAGTAAATAAACAGAATTAATGATGGGCTAAAAATCTGCGGAATCCTTCGCGCGCAGATTCCGTGTGGGCCTAGTTGTTAGTAACTAATAAAGTAACATTAAATAATATGCCTTAACGTTTCTGAATTTGATTGTAATGCAGTAATGTGCTTCTGTAAAGTTGCACATTATTTAATAATTATTAAATAATTATTAAAACTACTATACAAATAAACTTGAAATGAACTGTTTACCTCAGGTTGTGTGTTTTGCATTCCTAATGAAATATACATTTATAATAAATTATTCATTCATTAATTAAATAATGCACAAAATAAAAACACAGAACAATATTGTAATAGTTGATCAATAGAGCCTTTCAGAAAGAGCTCCAGCAGTATTTATGCAGCTTATATTTAATCCCAAATAGACGAAGACTAACTTTCATTTTGATTGTTATTTATTTTCAGTGTTGGAAGTATTGTTTATTTTATAAGTCAAATTCTAAAGAGAGATGTACTATTTAAGCCACATTTATAAAAATGGCCTTAGAAAAATATATTACTGGAGTGCACCTGGAAAAAAAAAATGACATTGATGTATTTTAAGACATCTCACTGCAAGTTATTTTGAGTTGAGACCGCTCAAACATGCAATTTAATCTTGACTAGCCTTAAACCTTCTTTGTGAAACCGGGGTAAGGAGTTTTTATGTGAGTTTATAAACTAATAGTGTTGTAGTGAAGTTAATGAATGTTTAATAATCAGGTTAACCATGATTATTCCTCAGATTAACATCATACCAGCAAAATGTACTCATTGCATCAGTATTCACAAGCAGCAGCATGCACATTGTTTGATAGTACAGCAAATACTGTTTAATAATGCACGCGTTTCTGTACAGGTTGTGCCTTGCGTACGGAGGCTCAGACGTGACTCGATGTTTCTTCTGGCTCATGCAGAGAGCTGGATTTCCCTACAGAGATTGTCAGCTGGGGAATAAACTGGACTGTGTGCTTCTGCAGCAGCTGAAAGAGTCCTTCTGCCATCTGGATCAGGTGAAAGACTTGGTGAAAGAATTGTTTCACTCGGGTGAAAGAATTGTTCACACACAATGCATTTTTCCTCTCCAACATGCTGCTTTTCTGTTGTTTTTCAATGTAAACACGCTTGGAACTTGTGTTGTCACGATACTGGAATTCAATACCAGTCAGTACTAACATTTTAAAATTGGCCATTTTAACAGCGCTGATTTGCCATTGTGTTTACATGCTCAACAGAAATGACTTTGATTGGCCGTAAAGGTCCTCATTTTAACCAAACTCACCGCTGTTTACAGAGTGTAACCACAGATGCAGGGGCACTGTAGTGTTTTAAAGCTGTGAAGATGAGTCAATTCATTAGCGGATTGACCGTATGTCAGCTTAAAAAAAGACCAGCTGATCTTCATGGCTTTAAAACGCCCTAATGATGTTATAGACCACAATAAATAACCACAATAACAGACTAATTAGAGATAGGAAAACAATATGTTATAATAAGCATATGAACTACAAAAGACAATGGCAAAATCATATGTGCAATTAGTTTATGCTACTAATATAGTATTCACAAGTAATGTAGATTTGCAAAACTAGTTTTAAGGAAACAAAAGTTCAAGAGAAAGCGTTTTTAAAATTGAGTCTTTCCATAAAGGTGTTATATCAAAGCAATATATTTTTTAAATAAATAAATAATATATATATCATGCATTGTTACTTTGATTTACTGCAGACTGTAACATGTCATTCACTGTAACAGTAGTTTGTATACCAAAACAAAAATACACATTTTTAGGTATATTTAGGACAAGAATTATTTAATAGTTAATATAAAAAGATTATTTAAGGACGTTTTGACTCAGATTTTACTCATTAATCCTCATCTCAGATCATATACTTTGCCACTATCCTCTAAACCACTAGATTTTACTCAAAGCAAGAAGATTTTCATCATTTTAAACAGAATTAGATTTATTATGATCACTTTATCTTTGACACATTTTATAAAGTTCAGATCAGAAACATACAATTGAAGTCAGAATTATTCGCCCTCCTTTGAATTTTCTTTTCTTTTTTTAATATTTACCAAATGATGTTTAACAGAGCAAGGAAATGTTCACAGTATGTCTGATAACATTTTTTCTTCTGGAGAAAGTCTTATTTGTTTTATTTCGGCTAGAATAAAAGCAGTTTTTGATTTTATAAAAAACATTTTAAGGTCAATATTATTAACCCCTTTAAGCTATATATTTTTCGATAGTCTACAGAACAAACCATCATTACAATAACTTGCCTAATTACCCTAACCTGCCTAGTTACCCTAATTAACCTAGTTAAGCCTTTAAATGTCACTTTAAGCTGTATAGAAGTGTCTTGAAGAATATCTAGTCTAATATTATTTACTGTCATCATGTCAAAGATAAAATAAATCAGTTATTAGAGATGAGTTATTAAGGCCCAATCCTAATTCTATTTTTGTACCTCTACCCCTTCCCCTTGGCCCTTAAAATTGAGTGTGAAGGGGAAGGGCTTCAAAATTTACCCTTAAGAATTGGGACAGCACCTGCACACGTCATCAGATTTCATCGCGATCTCTTGCTTCATGTGAGATCAGACGATGGCGACTGCTGTAGTCATTCCAGTTGTGTTATTGTTTGTTGTTTATCTTAAGGAAATCACTGAAGGCATATATTATGTTTTCATAACAATCTAATGTGGCAATAACATCATAACTGTACTGTGCATTTACACCGTGGCCATATTCATCTATGTAAACACAAGAAAACAACATTAACATTATAGCAGACACTGTAAACAGCTCATTCTCAGACACTAGTCTTTTCTGACAGGGTATTTGAGTGTCATCAAGTGTCAGATTGTTGTGGGACTGCTGTACAGGAGTTATTATTAGGGATTATAGATAGCCAAATTTAGCGGTTGTTATTTTAGCATTTTTTATAAAAGCATGACGGTAAAACACAAACGCGATTATGAATATATTAAAACATGTGCTTGTTTGTTGTAAAAATTCAAAATAATGACAAAAAAATACTAATTTGTGGCTCTCCTGACTTCTGGGTACAGCGAAACTGCTGCTGTAGCTGGTGCATTCTGGGAAATTTTCTTACCCCTTGGTTTTGAGTCTGGTCCTGAAAAATCTTTGTTCGAAGGGGTGTGTGCCCCTTCCCCTTAGCCCTACGCCTTCAAGCTAGAGAGAATTGGAATACCCCTACTCCTTCGCGGGAGCGCGCAAAACAAAGGGTAGGGGTAAGGGCTAAGGAGTAGAATTGGGATTGGGCCTAAAACTATTATGATTAGAAATGTGTTGAAAAAAATCTGCTCTCCATGAAATAGAAACTGGGGGAAAAATATAAACAGGGTGGCTAATAAATCTGACTTCAACTGTATATATATAAATGACAGAAACACAATATTTCACTTGTAATCAGACTTTTTGACACAAAGCTTATTTGGAGTATTAAACTTTTTACTTGCTTTTAATATATATAAATATATAATAAAAAAATCACTTTAATCAATTTCATCTAAATCTTTAATCTAAATCAATTTAATTTGATTTAGACACTAAAAAGGATGCCTCATAAATAACTTTGTGTGTGTGTCTGTATGTCTGTGTGTCTGTGTGTTTGTGTGTGTGTGTTTGTGTGTGTTTGTGTGTGTGTGTGTGTGTGTGTGTGTGTGTGTGTGTGTGTGTGTGTG
>CAIGQZ010000348.1:4630750-4643045 GCA_903798205.1 Danio tinwini | reverse complement strand
GCTATCATGTCAATATGGAGCAAAATCTCTGAGGAATATTTCCAGTATCTTGTTGAATCTCTGACATGAAGGATTAAGACAGTTCTGAAGGCAAAAGAGGGTCCAACGTGGTACTAGTAAGGTGTACCTAATAAAGTGGCCGGTGAGTGTTTGTTATGTGCTAAATTAGAACAACTTCAAGTATGCTCACTACGCTTTAAGTATAAGATGTGATTAGTGATATTAAAGATTGAGATAACGTTGGTTTTATATTTGCACATTCATTCATTTTTGAACAACTTGACACACTCCCTATATTGTTTACGTCCTATATTAATAATTAAATGTGTGACATCAAAACAACATCAGCACTATTTAATTGACTGTCTCTAGCTCTCTAAAACTGACCCTTTCAGGCTTTGATCCTAATAGTGAGGTTTTGGTGACTGTCGCTTTAAATGCAAATGAGATTGTGCTCTTTTCAGAAGAGGGCGGAGCTACAAATGCATATGTGCCAGCATAGTGGCAGATGTAAAACAGCAGTGTGTGTGTTGTCAGTGCTGGTCAGGTCTGCATGTTGTCGTTGGTCAGTGTGTGCTTCATGCTTCTGTCAGTCTATGTCGCTCCTTTCGCTGTTCATCTGTGCTTCATCTAAAACTCCACATCTATAATCCTCTTAGTCTATGCTGACATTATCTTCAGCAGCTCAAACACTCTAATGGCTAATGGACAGACGGCTGCTTCTCACTCAGGGCTGCTGTTTTTGCTAATGAGGGAGAGATGGGCACTAGTGGGCGGGGCTTTCCTCCTCTGATGACACGTACAAAGGGAGAATGTCAATCACAGTGTGATTATAAAAAATACAGTTACAAATACAATCATGTTCACACACTGCTACTGTGTTTAAACCCCTTATAAAGGTGATGGTTTCATAATCGGTGATAGTCTGAATGTGTGAATGTAAAAGCAGCTTTACCGTGGTTGCGTGTAGGCGGCGATACGATGAGCACTTTGTCCGCCAGCTCGGTGTGCGTGTTAATCCAGCGCAGCGGCCCATGCTCCGCCACGCTCCTGCTGTCCCACACGTCCACGAACACACACACACCGCCGTAGCTCTGCAGGAGTTCAGCCAGCCGCATCACTGAGCGCTGAAACACTGCGTCCACTGCGGGATACAGGAGCAAGACCCGCACCGACACACTGCGCTTCGACCTCACAACACACCCCTGCAGCTGACCTGAGGATACACACACACACACACACACAGGCTATATGCACAGCAAATTGGGGTACAGTTGGTTTTACATTTACACATTCAGCCTTTCTCCTTGAAATAACATTCATTTGCTTACAGATTATTTAGCTTGTTTTAAAGTACCCATGAAATCAAATCTAACCATGTTGATTTTGTTAGTCACAGGCAAATCACCCTGCAGCAGTGGCGGTTCTAGACCAGAGTAACTGGGGGGGCCGGGCAGGGGTTGAATATTAGGGGTCTAAACGAGTTGAATATTACACCTTTACATGAGCGTGACTGAACACTACATTTAATCATTGTGTTACATCTGTTCTCCGGTACTTGCTGACTGTTAGTAAATTCAAGACTGCATTTCATAACATAAAACTATGTACACTTAATTTCTGATTAAGCCTCTGCATAGCCGAGGACTTCCTATATTAAAAATGTTCAAATCCCTATTGAAAACAGCAGTCTAAGATAATCAACAGTGGGCATTTTGACAACATGAACATGACTGAATCTTTTTATTACCTGTGTCAATTTGGGGGTTAACTTTTGACGAATGCAGGGATGCACGCAGTACCGTCACTGACAGAGAGAGGGCGAGAGAGGCCTCAGTCAGTGTTGCCAGATTGGGCAGTTTTGACTTTGATTGCATACATGTATGTGCATTTGGGTGGGTTTTGGATAGTTTTTGGGCTGGAATCAGTCAGCTACATCTGGCAACACTGGCCTCAGTCATATCCCCGCAGTCTGCCACTGAAGGCTGATCTCACTTCTTCGTGGCGTTTTGACACAAAAACACACGCAATGTTATTGAAATTTAGGGGGGCCAGAGGGGGGGCAAGCTTATTGACATGGGGGCATCGCCCCCCCCCCTGCCCCCTGCCCCCCCCCTCCCTAGAACCAGCACAAGAGCGGCTACTCACTGAAGCTAAGTCACTCACTGTAAGTAAGTCATACTCACTGATATGGTCAGTACCTGTATGGAGACAACATGGGAAAACTAAGTTGCAGTGGTGTTAGTGAGGCCAGCAGGGGGCACTCAACCTGCAGTCTGTGTGAGTCCTAATGCCCCAGTATAGTGAAAGGGACACTACACTGTCAGTGAGAGTCGTCTTTCAGATGAGATGTTAAACCGAGGTGACTCTCTGTGGTCATTAATAATCCCATGGCATTTCTGGTAAAGAGTGTCCTGGCCAAATTCCCTCCATCAGCCCTTACCCATCATGTCCTCCCAATCATCCCCATCCACTAAATTGGCTCCATCACTGTCTCTCTACTCCACCTATAGCTGCTGTGTGGTGAAGCACTGGCGCCGTTGTCCTGTGGCTGCCCGAGCATCATCATCCAAGTGGAGCTGCACACTGGTGGTGGTGTGGAGAGACCCGTCACCCCCCAGCCCCCCTCAATGATCGTGAAGCGATTTGGGTGTTTGGCCATAAACACACACATTACATTGTCAGCTCACATTGCAAGTTCTGTGGTGAACAATTCGTCTGTGCATGTCATTAAGAAAGAGGCAGTTTGCTCTTGTAATCTTTAATATTACTTCAGTTCAATTCTCAGGTCTGTCTGAGGTGGGGTTGGGGTTAGGTTAGGGGGTGGTGAGGTGTCTGAATAACACTGTTGAGAACTGGGTACTGTGTACTGTGGTGTTAGTAACTACTTAGAAGCGTGTTTTGGGCCGCAGCTGTGATCGGATCCTATACCAATGTTGGAGACCCGGGGGTTTCACAGACCTTACCAAAATGCTGAGGAACAGGGGGTGGGGGGGTTGAAATTCTGGGAGTTTTCTGGGATAAATAACAAAACGGGAGGGTGGCTGGAGATGGGTCTGAAATATGGGAGACTGTTGGCAGGTCTGCTCACACATACTCTCTGCACTCTGACTACTTCAATATTGTTGATAAGCCCTGGTGGGCGTTTCTCTCTGTCTCACGCTGAACGCAGTCGACCAATCGCAACAGACTGGGTCATAAGACCAATCAGCACAGATTAGCGTTAAGGAGGGGTTTGGGAACAAATGAATCGCTGAACAAATCATACAGGAGTCATTGGGATAATCATTTAAAAATAAATGCAGATTATAAGACACTGAACGTGCTTTATGACCCCTCATGCAGATCAGCCTGATGTTGGAGACCCCCAAAACCAAAATATGACCTATTATAATGCATAATAGGGGCTCTTTAATATTCTGTTTTTCTAGGAACTGTCACAATACGGAAAAGAAACGTTTGCAGCTTCTGCTTCATGTAAAAGGCAGATTTCTTTAGTTTGTCTTGTTAACTCACAGATGATGCAGCAGCAGAGGATTATGAAAAGCAGCGTCAGCACACATCCGACACCGATGAGCAGAACTGATCTGTCTGAAACTGAAAAAAAAAACAAGAGTTCAACACGCAGATAAACGAAGCAGAAACACTATTGAGACATCAGTGTGTTAGGGCGTACTCACACTGTGCTATCCGAACCGTGCCCAGGCCCGTTTCCCGAATCATTTGAGAAGTGTGAGTGTTCTGAATCGGGCTCAGGCACGGTTCACTTGGGCGGCCCTGGCCCGGTTGGAAGAGGTGGGCCTGATCGCGGTTCACTTGGGCTCAGACGCGGTACTCTTACAGTGTGAGTGCAAGTGTGCCTGAGCCCGAAACTGAAAGCGAGACGTGACTTTAGGCGTGACTGTTTGATATGGATTAATTAATCATTGGTACTGTTCAATGAACACAAACTGTGGTAGATTATTAAAGACTCAAACCCCTCACTGCACCACAGCTGCAGCTTCAGCAAACCTCCTAATTCCTGCAGCACGAGGACTTTATGATTGTTTATGAGCGTCAACAGTGTCTGATCTGTTCAGTGAAATATTAGACTGTGTGTCACTGAATATCAAACCACTTAAACCATATAACTAAAGACATGTCCACTGTGCTGAGTGAGAGAGCTTACTGAACAGCGCATCATCCATGACGTAAGTGCGCCCCAGGCCCGAATGTAATGTGAGTGCGGGCCGTCAGGGGACATGGGAGGGGGGACAATCATGCTTTGGCCTGGTTAAAGGCAACTGTACATAGTGTGAGTACGGCCTAATATGCACAGCTAGTGTGTTTCCAGCCCCTGATAAACCTCCGGTGAACAGTTAATGTGGCTATTTTTAATTTCATAAGCTTTCCCTTTTACAGCATCGATGTTGTAATGTAATTAAAATATAATCAGTTAAATAGACTTAAGGGCGGCACGGTGGCTCAGTGGTTAGCACTACATGAACGAGAAGGTTGCTGGTTCGAGTCCCAGCTGGGTCAGTTGGTGTTTCTGTGTGGAGTTTGCATGTGCTATAGGGGAATTGATGAACTAAATTGGCAGTAGTGTATGAGTGTGTGTGAATGAGTGTGTATAGGTGTTTCCCAGTACTGGGTTGCAGATGGAAGGGCGTCCGCTGTGTAAAACATATGCTGGAATAGTTGGTGGTTCATTCTGCTGTGGCGACCTCTGAAATAAAGACTAAGCCAAATGAAAATAAATGAGCTTTCATTTAGTTGTTTGAGTGTAAAACAAGATGAAAAGCCGTCGCTAGCGCCATCAGGATCAGCAGGCGCGTGTGCTGTTTTAAAATAAATGTTCATATTTTAAAGACATGAAGCAGAACATTGGGATTTAATGCAGTGCTTCTTGTACATTCTGAGGCCCTGTTTACACTAATATATTTTAGTTTTAAAACACATAAGTATTGCTACACCTACGCCTCCTGTCCACGCTATCCCAGAGTTTTCGAGCGCTGAGTTTTACATTGCATTTAACAACTACAGAGAGGTCAGATCCACCGGCAGATTCGTGATGGACTGGCCGACGTTCGGCTGCTTTCAGCCAGGCAAGTGTCCTCAGAGCTCCCGCTGACTGCCTGGAGCTCAGACGCGAGAATACGGTGTGAAGCAGCTTTCAGCGCATGCCAGAGTGTGTGTATGGTCAGGTGACGTGTGTTTTCAGCAGTGTAGTGTTGACGCAGAGCTTTTCAGAAATGTTCAATGAAACACCAGTGTGGACGCCGTTTTGAAGGTGCTGTATGTAAGTTTGACACCCAGTGGTTGAACTAGATATTGCACTCTTGGATCAAAACAAACGCAAGCGCAGGTTGCCAGATTGAGGACAGGAGCGGCTGATTCAAAAAGTGTTTAAATAAAAGCAACGACACCCGAAAGAAGGAATGTTCTTCATATTAAAAGGAGTTTGACATCACATTTATTGCCATATACTGAAAGCAGTAGCAGATAGTTCAGCTCAGATCTGGAAAATAAAACAAACTGTCTGAAAATGAACTCTAGAACTGAGACTCAGTGCAAACCAACACATATCAGTGATTCAGCATCTACATTTAATCATGTTAAAGAGGTTTAATATGTGTTAATTAGATTATAAGCCTCACTATTGTGCTGGAGTGCAGTGAGTGCACTATTCTGTGCTGCTGAATGGCTGTATTTACATTTCTGTCATGTTTCGACTGGTGTAAACAGCCCACTGTGTATCACGCTACGTGACGAGATACGCAGTGATGTTGTTAGGACACGGGGTTACAATGTAACCTGCTCATGTTTACGCTCATAATATTTATATTATTTGCTTATTAATAACCTCATGTGGAACTCTGAATCTGCTTCTCATTTCAGAGTCTGCTACTGTCCACCGGAGGTCACATTTCGGTTATGGACACATGCTTTAAGAGCCTTTATGAATGAATGAATGAAATATGCGGTTTTCCACCATCTGGCAACCCGGGTGCTGAAATGCAATTGGCTATTGTGGCATTGGGCGGGCTAAAATAACCAAAACAAAGACAGCGTTCTGGCACGTAACACACACGCTCACAGCAGAATATCTGACTTCAGCATTGTTTCTCAGATAAACATGAACGAAATATGAATGAAATATCTGCACACATATTAAAGTGTTTTTATGCTTTAGAGGACTTTTAAAACTAAAACGTATTAGTGTAAATGAGGCCTGAGACCCACTTTAGATCAATCAGGCAGTGAAGATCACTAAATTGTAAAGAGATCAGATCCTAAACTGGAAGCACTTGAACAGGGTTACTGAAAATATGAAATGTCTGTGTGCTTATAAGCCATTATGGGATACTCACTCTTACAGTCGACTGCACTCTCAACCGAAGGATTGATTTCCCTCTCACAGTTGTTAAAGTGTGCTGTTATCTGTCAAAAAACACAGTAGAATAAACAACAAGTCCCATGAAACTTTCAAGTTCTGCTTGACTGGTAAAATCCAGCATGCATTTGAATACATATAAATGCTTTTCTTAGTTAAAGTTTCTGTCTTGTTTCTAGTCCAAATATATCTACAAACTCTTAAATTAAGAAGCATTTTCTAGACAAGCACTAAATATAGTGTTGTTTTCAGAAATAATGAGGAGAAATTAAGTGAGTTTTTCCTTAAAACAAGCTAAATAGTCTTGTCAAAAGGAAAGACACGATTACACTGCTTACTCCAATGGCAGATTATTTTGCTTGTTTTAAGGAAAAACTCACTTAATATTGACCCATTCTTTCTTAAAGCAAGACAATATTTTTGCCATTTAAGTTTTTCCTTAAAACAAGCAAAATAATCTGCCAACGTGGGAAGAGAAATAATCTTGTGTCAAAAGGAAAGACGATTTTTTTATAGTCCTACTATTATCAGAAGGTCTTCTTCACATGGACCCGTGTAACCCAGTTCCACTTTACAGGCCTCAGATTTGCATTCCTGTAGGATGAAAAATAAACAATATACAGCCGTATTAAAATCAGCGTGAAGAAGAAGCTGCTGCAGACTTTTATTTTAGTGTGTTGATGTATTTCCTGTGAAATCTGTATTATTTCCCCAGTTTCTGTTTAACAAAGATTTCTTCAACACATTTCTAGTGTTAATAACTCATTTCTAATTGATTTCTCTTTGCTGTCACAGCCATATCACCCTGCAGCCCAAGACTGGTTACTCACTGAAGCAAAGCAGGGCTGAGCCTGGTGAGTATCTGGATGGGAGACAACATGGGAAAAACTAGGTTGCTGTTGGAAGTGGTGTTAGAGAGGCCAGCAGGGGGCGCTCAACATGTGGTCTGTGTGAGTCATAATGCCCCAGTAAAAGTGAAGGGGACACTACACTGTCAGAGGGCGCCGTCTTTCGGATGAGACGTTAAACCGAGGTCCTGACTCTCTGTGGTCATTAAAAATCCCATGACATTTCTCGTAAAGAGTAGGGGTGTAACCCTGGTGTCCTGGCCAAAGTCCCTTAATCGGCACTTTCCCATCATGGCTTCCTAATCATCCCCATCCACCGAATTGGCTCTATCGCTGGCTCTTTACTCCACCTATAGCTGGTGTGTGGTGAGCGCACTGGCGCCGTTGTCCTGTGGCTGCCGTCGCATCATCCAAGTGGATGTTACACACTGGTGGTGGTGTGGAGAGACCCCCCTCATGATTGTAAAGCGCTTTGGGTGTATGGCCATACACAATAAATGTGCTATATAAATACACATTACACATGATGACAGCACATAATATTAGACTAGATATTCTTCAAGACACTAGTATTCAGCTTAAAGTCACATTTAAAGGCTTAACTAGGGTAATTAGGGTAAAGTTAGGGTAATTAGGCAAGTCATTGTATAACAGTGGTTTGTTCTGGAGACAATCCAACACTAATATTGCTGAAGGGGGCTAATAATATTGACCTTAACATGGCTTTAAAACTATTAAAAACTGCTTTTATTCTAGCTAAAATAAAACAAACAAGACTTTCTCCAGAAGAACAAATATTAGAGGAAATACTGTGAACAATTCCTGAATCATCAGGTGGGAAATATTTGAAATAGAAATTCACAGAAAGGCGAATAATTCTGACTTCAGCTGTACTTTATATCTAAATATATCTAGTTTATTGCCATTCATATTCTCCTGCTGGTTGTCCTGTATAGTGCTCAGTGATTTTAGCATCACATACCCGTCTTTCCTCGGTCGTGTTGAGTGGTTGTGTGTCGTGTTCCAGTGTGATGATGTATTTATCCGCCACTGAGCTCACGTTAAATAACACCACTACTTTTTCTCCATCATGGACTGCAGAAATCTGAGCGGTCCACTGAAGCTTAGCTGTAGAAAAACAATCACAAGAGAAGAAGAGCTGTAAGCCTCCAAAAACAGTGAATATAGTCTGTGAAAGACATTAGATATAGTAACACAAACTCTCCTAAAATGACTCTTTTCTAAAATCTGCCTTGCAAAGAAAACATTTGAGCACAATGAGCATTTAATAAGTGTTCGACTAAATCACAGTGGTATTCCTATATGCACTCTAAAAGTGCTGGGTTATTTCAACCCTATTCTGGGTGTAATGTGGACTAAACCAACTGCTAAGTTCATTCATTCATTCATTTTCTTTTCGGCTTAGTCCCTTTATTAATCCGGGGTCACCACAGCAGAATGAACCACCAACTAATCCAGCGCGATTTTACATAGCTGATGCCCTTCCAGCTGCAACCCATCTCTGGGAAACATCCATACACACTCATTCACACTCATACACTACGGATAATTTAGCCTAACCAATTCACCTGTACTGCATGTGTTTGGACTGTGGGGGAAACCTGAGCACCCTAAGGAAACCCACGCGAACGCAGAGAGAACATGCAAACTTCACACAAAAATGCCAACTGACCCAGCCGAGGCTCAAACCAGCGACCTTCTTGCTGTGAGGCGTTTTGTTCTATCAAAATACATAATTGTAATTAGTTTTGTATCTGAGTTATAAATGTCAGCTATTTTTTACTCATTAAGAGATTTCAGTTTAAATAAGTCAGATTTATTTTCTTATAAGTTAAATATCTTTAGGTTTTTGTTCTATTACAAGATATAAATATTGGCTGGCATAAATATGAAAAAATAAAAAACAGGTTTTGTCCTATTAAAGACATGAATATCTCACTTTAGAGACTGAAATATCGGTTTATTTTCTGTTAGTGACAGATTGTGTTCGTTTCATTCTTTCAACAGCATTAATGAAAATAAGCCTCCGCGTTGCTCATAAAGAGATGATGGTTCTTCTAGCCGCATGACGCTAAACAGTTCTCAGAAATCATCCCTACAGATCTGATTGGTTTTCTTTAGTGGAAAAACAGCTAATTATCATGGAAATGCTTCAACTCGGAAGTCATCTAATTGACAATGTGGAAAAATATAGAGTATGGCTTTTATTTTAACCAGCAGCGTCTCTCTCTGCTTTCGAGAGAATTACTCAATAAAGGGCTTACACTGTGTGTCATGTTGCCTTCTGCCAACTTATGAATAAATCACAGACAGGAAGCTTTTAAACATTTAAGATAATAGATAATGTTTATCAATGAATATTTCCATTTCTGCAACATTTATATGATGTTCGGTATTTAAGGAACAGTGAATGAGGAGATGATTATGATCACAGCTTGGACGATCATTCTCAGAATATTTCATAACGCATGTAACATTATTAAAATAATGGTTTTAAACATTCGTTACACTGATATAAAAGCGTTTTAGATAATTAATATAATGAGGATGAAATGTTTTAATAAGGTTTTAATTACATTAATATAATGAGACTCAAACTGTATTTTGAATAACATTATTATAACCAAAAAATAACGTTAATAGATTGTCTATAAATGCAAGGTTTGAACATTCTGAGTGCGAACCTTCCATGATAATGTTTTTATAACGTTTTTATGGCGAGAACATTCTTAGATCTTATCATTTTAAAATAACATTCTGAAACCTGTCAGCACCAATAGCCTAGTGGTTAGTGCATCGACATATAGCACCCAGGTGCTCGTGGCGACCCGAGTTCGATTCCCGGCTCAAGGTCTTTTGCCGATTCTTCCCCTCTCTGCTCCTCATACTTTCCTGTCTGTTAATCTCCACTGTCCTGTCAATAAAGGTGAAAACCCCTAAAAAATACTTCTGGAACCTTAATATAACATCGGCGGTTCATTCCGCTGTGGTGATCTCTGAAAGACTAAGCTGAAGAAAAATTAATTAAAAATATAACATCTGAAATGTTATTAAAGGACATTATTATGACCAAAAACACAGTAAGCATCGTTAAAAAACTAACATGCAAAAAAATAGCATTATATTTATTAAAAGGAACATTGTTAGCACCTAATACTGTTAGCGGAGTTTATCAATCATTTCGCATAAGCAAGTGAACGGGGCGGGGGTGTAGAGGACGATAGTGAAGAGGGTCGGGAGTCACGGAAGAAAGTGAAAGTGAACAGCGTACAGGGGTGGAGGGCCATTGAGGAGGGGGATCGGAAATTGAGGTGCTGGGTTACATTTCAGCAATAGTATCTGGATGCAGCCTTTATGATGCAAGCTGAGACTGCATCACTCAGCGATGCAATGTCAGACACAATGCATTCAATGTAGTGAGTGATGTCACAGTGACGTGTAGGGTTAGGTAAGCGCATTAAAAAGCATTGGATGCAGCTCAGATTGCACTGCACCAGGTCTGCAGCCAGACCCTTCTCGATTTCAGAGGTTCCGGATCCGGAGTGTTCAGGCACAAATTAAGCCCTGGGTTTAGGGTTAGTGTTGGGGTAGATGTTAATAAAATACAAGTGATAGGAAATTTAATAAATGATATAAATCATTTTTTAACGGTTGCATTTTCGTGAAACCGTATCTGATCTAGCAACAACCCAAAACAAGCTCACTTTCGCATCGCAGAATAAGCTCAATAACAAAGTCATAACAAATAACTCTAATACGTCATATACGTCAGCTTTGGACGTATTGAAAGTTGTAAGATCATTAAAACAATAACGGAGTGTATTTAGAGCCAAAGGTGATGCAATGGCGCAGTAGGTAGTGCTGTTGCCTCACAGCAAGAAGGTCGCTGGGTCGCAGGTTTGAGCCTCGGCTGGGTCAGTTGGCGTTTCTGTGTGGAGTTTGCATGTTCTCCCTGAGTTTGCGTGGGTTTCCTCCGGGTGCTTCGGTTTCCCCCACAGTCCAAACACATGTGGTACTGGTGAATTGGGCAAGCTAAATTATCCGTAGTGTATGAGTGTGTGTGGATGTTTTCCAGAGATGGGTTGTGGCTGGAAGGGCATCCACTGCGTTAAACACATGCTGCACAGGCGGTTCATTCCGCTGTGGCAACCCCAGATTAATAAAGGGACTAAGCCGAAAAGAAAATGAATGAATGAATGAATGAATTTAGAGCCAAACATCATTCGCTGGGGAATTCCACAGACTTCAGGTGAGTAGGTTTTACACTTTAAAACCCATTCGTCTGCTAAATATTTCATTAATTTGTCAGCAGAGATCAAAATGAAAGAAACTGAGCAGTGCAGTCGAGTCACACACAACAAAGAAGATGAAATGATGTCTGTAATAGCAGAAAGAAATCTGACCTGTTTTAGCCTGCTTTATAAAAGTGTCCCCAGTTCCTGTCAGTGGTGTGGGAAGATTATATGCATTGACATAATATTTAACAAGAGGACAAACATCGGACACCGTGAAGCTGAACCATAGCTGTCAATGAAGAAGAGAATCAGATTATTATTATGATTATTAATTATTTAGATTACATTAATTAGGATCCATCAGAGTCTCTGTGTGCTTTGATTAACACACTTCATAAAAACACTGTCTTTCTCACTAGTTCTATTTATTTATTAAATGTATTAATATATTATATTATAATATATTTATTAAATATTTTGTTATACAGTAAAAAAAATCCAAAGACTTCTTGAATTGCAATTGTAAAATTATATCTTAATGTTTTTGTTTATTTATTAAAACACATTATTTATTATTATTTGGTTATACTATTAAAAATCCAAAAACGTATTGTATATCTGCAGAATTGTCTGTTAATTTAGTATTTTTATGTATTATTATTATTGTCATATTACATAGTTATTAATCCAAAGACTTCTTGAATTTCTGCAAAATTATATCTTACTCTGTATTTCTATTTATTTTTTTGTTAAAATGTACTATTATTATTATTATTATTATTATTGTTATTATTATTATTATTATTATTATTATT
>CAIGQZ010000348.1:4600274-4618770 GCA_903798205.1 Danio tinwini | reverse complement strand
ATACATACTGTATAATCTCGATCCTTGCATATATACCCATATACACTCGCTTATACATATAAACTCAATCCTTGCATATATACCCATATACACTTGCTTATACATACGTATAATCTCGATCCCTAAATATATACCCACATACACTCGCTTATACATACTGTATAATCTCGATCCTTGCATATATACTCAAATACACTCTCTTATACATATAATCTCGATTCTTGCATATATATACCCGCATACACTCGCTTATACATACTGTATAAACTTGATCCTTGCATATACACCCATATACACTCACTATATATATATCTGTGTATATATATATATATATATATATATATATATATATATATATATATATATATCAGTGTTAAACTGTGCTGTAATCTGTATTTGTTCTCCTCAGGTCAACGGTGGAGCACAGCGAGTGCGTACCTGCGGCCGGCGCTGTCCAGACCCAACCTGAGCACAGAGGTGCGCTGTATGGTGACCCGTGTGCTGTTCGACGGAGCCCGCGCTCGAGGAGTCGAGTACCAGCAGAACGGACAGATCAAAAAGGTCAGAACACACAGGATTAATGGACCCTTTTCACATGTGTGGGTTTCTCAGCAGCATAGTTGGTGAACTCAGAGCGCTGTGAATGGGAGAGCACAACAAATCATTATTTACAATCCTATTTGCTGAAATAATAACAGAGAAACCCCAGGATGGCGTTATCAAGACTTCGCTCAGAATATCTGGTTTTGTTCAACAGAAATTCAGTGTGTGTGTGCATGTTTGTTTGCATGCTTCTTTGTGAATGTTTGCTTATGTATGTGTGTGTGTGTGTGTGTGTGTGTGTGTGTGCATATGTTTGTTTGCGTGCTTCTTTGTGAATGTGTGCTTATGTATGTGTGTGTTTGTGTGCATGCTTCTGTGTGACCTATATAAAGTGTTGTTGAATGTTTTCCAGCAGTGTCTGATAACAGCAGACAGCTCTTCCTGTGGAGAGAGAGAGAGAGAGAGAGAGAGAGAGAGAGTGTGTGTGTGTGTGTGAGAGAGATACAGGTATCTGCTTATCGGTATCACTCTCACTCATTTCCTCTCTTGCAGAAAGCAGACGTGTGTGTGTGTGTGTGTGTCTTTCTGTTTGTGTGTGTGTGTGTGTGTGTGTGTGTGTGTCTCTGTGTGTTTGTGTTACTTTATAACTCAGATTTACGACTTACGATCTCATTGAGATTTACGATCTCAATTTTGAGTTGACATCTCATAATTCTGAGCAGAAAAAGTGTCAATAATCTTTTTTTAATTTAAAACAGGAATGAGCTTCTGTACTTTCAGCTTGACTATGGAGCATTTCCACATTCTCAGAGCGCAGTGCATGCCAGAATACAACAAATCATTTATTATAATCCTATTAGCTGAAATAATGACAGAAAAACTCCATGTTGGTGTTATTAAGACTTACAGAAGAGGAAAACAATAGTGTAAGACTGATAACGGCAGCCGGAGGAGAGAATAATGTCAGATTTACTGTCCTGCACCCCATACACACTGCATTACACACACCTCACTCATTGGATAATTTGATGCAAAGCTGATATAATACACACATAAACACATATAAATGTTCATGCCAAAAAATCTAAATATTAAAAAGTTATAATCATGACTTCTTTAGGTGTTTGCGGAGAAGGAGGTGATTCTGAGTGGCGGCGCCATCAACTCTCCACAGCTCCTCCTGCTGTCTGGAGTGGGAAACGCAGATGAGCTGAAAACACTGGACATTCCTGTGGTCCAGCATCTGCCCGGTCAGCACGCTTACCCTTCATATACAGATAGACAGAATTATTCATGCAGTTTATTTTTATAAATAAATATTTATACAGCTGAAGACAGAATTATTCACTCTCCTGTGGCATTTTTTATTATTTTTCATAAAGTGCTTTTCTAAAAACACATTTCCAAGCTTTAATAAACAGTGTTAATAACTCATCTCTAATAACTGATGTATTTTCTCTTTGTCATGATGACAGCTCATAATATTAGACTAGATATTCTTCAAGACACTAGTATTCAGCTTAAAGTGACATTTAAAGGCTTAACTAGGGTAATTAGGGTAAAGTTAGGGTAATTAGGCAAGTCATTGTAGTACAGAGGTTTGTTCTGGAGACAATCCAAAACTAATATTGCTTAAAAATTGACCTTAAAATGGCTTTAAAACTGCTTTTATTCTAGCTGAAATAAAACAAACAAGACTTTCTCAAGAAGAAAAACTATTGTAGGAAATACTGTGAACAATTCCTGAATCTGTTCAACATCATTTAGGAAATATATGAAAAATAATTAAAATTTTACAGGAGGGCGAATATTTAAACAATAACCATAAAGTTTGACAGTGAACAGAGAGAGTAGATAACGCATGTGTGTGTTGTCCTGGTATTGCACACTTTGTGGGGACCAAAAGTCCACTAAAGTATAGAAATGCCAGCGGTTTTGAATATGCATGAGAGAAAATGGCTTATAATTCAGACAGAATGAAGTGTTTAAAGAGAGTAAAACTTCTGAATGTTTTCTGTAAGGGTCGAGTTTAGGACACAATATACATGAAGATGAATTGAATTGAATTGAACAGTCTGTACCATACCTGCCAACATTTGTCTCTGAAAATCCGGGAGATGGGGGGGGTGATTGGGTGAGCAGAGCAGCCGGATGGGGTGCATGGTCTGTCTGCGATGCGGGGGTGTTACGCCCCATTTACAGGGGGCATCAGCTTCAAAGCTTCCCAATTACTTTGAATGGGTGACGTCAGGCGTTGCATCTGCATTGTGGATCCGTCGTCCCCGATTCAGTGCCATTGATCACAATTATTTATGTTATGAAAATTTCGATTTATTGTATTTTATTAAAGTCTACCCCCACCCCAACCCTAAACCCAACCGTCACAGAAGCGTAATAACAGTAGTTGTACTGAGTATTATTTATCTTATATATTAAATTACCCAATAAATTGTATTTTTTAACCCCTACCCCCACCCCAACCCTAAACCCAACCGTCACAGTACTGTAAAATATCATTTATTGTTATACAGTGTCATAAAAAATGCAGTTATATTATTGTGTATGTTGCACTTCCGGCCTGCCGCATATCCAATCTAGACTTTACCCTGCAAAAGTTGGGACCAATGTTGGGACTTTCTCAACTCTTCAAGTGCCGATGGAAGCGCCAGCCAATCAGATTGCTGTATGCAAATACACCAGCTCAGACAGTAGCCGATTGCTGACTAATTTCATTGGCTGACGCTGCTATGACGATCGCGTCATCCCCAACTTCAGACACGCCCTCTGTCAGGCGTTGACGCTGAAGCCCCATGTGAATGGGGTGTTACAGATTGTACCAATCACCTGAGAACCGAGGGAAGGGGTTGAAATTACTGGAGTTTTCCAGGAGAGAGTGTTGGCAGGTATGGTCTGAACAGTAGAAACATCATTACAGATATAGAGAAAGCCCATAACACATGAAAACCCAGTGTGTGTGGGTCTGGTATTCATGATGTTGCGGGGACTAGGGTTGCACGTTTTACTGGTACTACGGTAGTATCACGATACTATGGCTCCAAAACACTGGCGGTGTCGCTGTTGTTTGTAAACGGTAGTACCGTCATTAATGGTCTATCTACAATAGATAATGTTGCATGTAGAAAAATCACTAAAATGCTAACGTTTGTGCAACAATAGACCATTTTATTGTAATAGTCTGTGGAGCCCTTTAAGGTCACAAAACTGTGTAGAATTCGTGCCTTTAATGGTAGCCTAATGCACGTTTCTAACGCTTCAGCTCGAACACACATCTGAATCGGTTCATTTCTGCTCCTGTCAATATGTATTAGCGACCGCGACAATCTCTTTAAAGGAACGACTCACAAAGTCAAATGTTGAATTACTTTGGATTGTTACCTGATAAGACTGAAAAATAAATAAGATAAAATAAAGAGCAACAGGAAACATTAAAACTATTTTTGACCACGTCATTAAGACTAATTGTGTTGGGAAAATGCTCTTTTGTAGCAAATTTCATTATAATTCGGTATAATTTGTGTCTTTAATGTATTTATGTTGGTCTGTTATCTACAAAATAAACAAAAAGAATGAATACATTTTAGGTGAGGTGATGTACAAATAATACTTTTTGGCCTGAAGGAAATTATGAATTACATTCAAATAGGCCTGTTATAACTTAAAATATAGTATTTCTGACAATTTTCTTCATAATTTGAGTTATGAATTACAGTATCGCAATACTACTTGGTATCGTGATACTTCAGCTGGTATAGTATCGTAAGATTAAATAATGGAAATATAAATATTAAGTATAGAAATACCAGTAATTTCTGACCTTATGGGGACATTTCTAGTCTCCACGAGGGAAAGGGCTCATAAATCAGACAGAATGAAGTGTTTAGAAAGTGTAAATGTGCAGATTTTTTGTAGTAAGAGTTGAGTTTAGGACACAATATACAGTCTGAACATAAGAAACATCATTACAGCTATGGAGAGAGCCCATAACACACGAAAACCCATTTTTCTGGCCATGTGCCCTACATTATGAAATCACTAAAATTACAGTTTTATTTTATTCTGTTGTTTTATCTTGAAGACTTTCTTCATTAGAGGTTTATCTAAATGTGAAAATGCAGATGTGTTCTGCGACGGGTCATTCAAGTGGAAAAAAATAAGTAGACTTAGCTAGTATTTACTAATATTGATTAAATATACAATATATATATATAAATAAACTTTATACCCATGAAATATTCCTGTAAGGCTGTAATACTCCTGTGTGTGTGTGTGTGTGTGTGTGTGTGTGTGTGTGTGTGTGTGTGTGTGCGTGTGCGTGCGTGTGTTTTTATGTTTATGTGTGTGCACAAATGTCTGTGTGTATTTGTGTGTGTGTGCATGCATGTGTATGTGTGTGTGTGCATTGTGTGTGCACATATGTCTCTGTGCGTATGTGCATGTTTGTATGTGTGTGTACATGCATGTGTGTGTGCATGTTTGTATGTTGTATGTGTGTGTGTGTCTGTGCACGTGTGTGTCTGCGTGTATATGTGCATGTGCATGCATGTGTGTGTGCACATATGTCTGTGTGTATATATGTGTCTGCGTGATGTTTGTATGTATTGTACATGCATGTGTGTGTGTATGTGCGTATATGTGTCTATGTGCATGTTTGTATGTGTGCGTGTGTATGTGTGTATATGTGTCTATGTGTGCGTGTGTGTGTGTATATGTCAGGTGTGGGCTGTAATCTGCAGGATCATCTAGAGCTGTACGTTCAGCATGCCTGTACTCAGCCCATCACTCTCTACAGAGCCCAGAAACCCTTACAGATGCTCAAGATCGGCCTGGAGTGGCTTCTCAAGTTCACAGGTCAGTGTTTTAGAGCCGGCACACACCAATCTGACGCCGAACAACTAGCACCATGTGTGTGTTATATACTATATATATATATGACAGTTTTAATATGTACAGCAAATAAAGAACAGTGTCTAAATAAAAGCATGAAGATGATCTGAGCGCTGTTGTTGTTTTCTGGCAGGTTACGGAGCGACGGCTCATCTGGAGAGCGGAGGCTTCATCCGCAGCCGGCCCGATGTTCCTCATCCCGATATTCAGTTCCACTTTCTGCCCTCGCAGGTCATCGATCACGGACGCATAAGCTCCAAGATCGAAGCCTTCCAGGTCTGCCTGATCATTCTGCTCAGTATGTTAGTGTGTGTCTGTTGCTAATCGTTTCAGTAACACTTTACTTGAACACTTGAACACTTTAGAAGACCAAAACCAAAAACTATAATCACACGAAGCTCCAAAAACCCTTCTGTTCACCACTGCATCTAATCAGGGTGTGTGTTTACTAGACTTAGTTAGTGTGTTGTGTGTGTCCGAAAGCGCTCCAGGATTTCACCTAAAATATCTTCATGAAGATAAATGAGTAATTATTGAGAGGATATTCAGTTGTGGGTGAACTAACCCTTTAAATATGCACAACTTAAAGCGGTGATGGAAACACTCCTGCTGTCTCGCCCTCGGGTCATGCTGCAGAACGAATGAATGAGCTGTAATTTGTGTGCAGGTTCATGTTGGACCCATGAGGAGCACCAGTGTTGGCTGGCTCAAACTCAAGAGTAAAGACCCCAGAGATCACCCCATCCTGCAGCCAAACTACCTGTCCACAGGTACACTCAGGCTGCATTCCAGTCCAGTTATTAATGGACTTCACTCACTAACTTCCCTCCATCAGGTGTACATTGATTATGTTACACAAGTGCCTCCATTGGCAGAATATCTGAATGGGTTTAAATGAAATGCCCTAAACCCTTGAGCACTTGGGAACTATTGGGGACAATTTCTTATAAGGGCTGGAGTGGACATAAGAAGCCAACTTGATTCCTCGATTAAAATCAAGTGATCTAGGGTATGTCCATGTAAACTTCCCTTGTTCACTTGAAGTGGAACACACTTTAAAATGGGGGAGAGAAGTTTGCGAGTGTGTGTCTAAAAGTGGACTGGAACACAGACTTGCTTTTCATGTTGATCCCTTACAAAAAAAACAAGTATACTTAAGTTTATTTTATGAAGTATTTGTATGTAATGTTGAAGTACATATGTAAGTATACTTCATGTAGTATTACTACAAAAACAAGTATACTTAAGGTCATTTTATGAAGTAAACTTAGGTAATGTTGAAGTATATATATAGGTATGCTTAATGTAGTACCCCTACAAAACAATAATTTGTAGATCATTTTATGAAGTACACTTAAGTATTGTTGAAGTATATATTTAAGTATACTCCATGTTGAACCCTTACAAAAACACGTAGGTCCTTTTATAATGTATACTTAAATAATTTAGAAGTACATATTTAAGTATACTTCATGTAGTATCATTACAAAAACAAGTATACTTAAGGTAATTTTATGAACTATATATTTAAGTATACTTCATGTAGTACTTTTACAAAAACAGTAACTTGAAGGCCATTTTATGAAGTATGCTTAAGTAACTTTGAAGTGTATTTTTAAGAATACTTCATGTAGTACCCTTACAAAACAAGTATACTTTAAGATCATGTTATGAAGTATATTTTCAAATATACGACATGTAGTACCTTACAAAAATAGTAACTTGAAGGCCGTTTTATGAAGTACACTTAAGTAATTTTGAAGTGTATTTTTAAGTATACTTCATGTTGAACCCTTACAAAAACCAATATACTTATATAGTTCATAAAATGACCTTAAGTATACTTCATGTAGTACCCTTACAAAAACAATAACTTGATCATTTTATGAATATACTTTGATAATGTTGGTGTATTTTTAAGTATACTTCATGTAGTACCCTTATAAAAAACAAGCATAATTTAAGTTCATTTCATGAAGTATACTTAAGTAATGTTGAAGTGTATTTTTAAGTATACTTCATGTAATACCCTTATAAAAACAAGCATAATTTAAGTTCATTTTATGAAGTATACTTATGTAATGTTGAAAGTATATATTTAAGTATACTTCATGTAGTACCCTTACAAACACAATAACTTGAAGATCATTTTATGACGTATGCTTAAGTAATTTTTAGGTGTATTTTTAAAAATACTTGATGTTGAACTCTTACAAAAAACAAGCATAATTTAAGTTAATTTATGAAGTATACTTAAGTAATGTTGAAGTATATATGTAAGTATACTTCATGTAGTACCATTACAAAAACAAGCATACTTAAGGTCGTTTTATGAAGTATGTTTTTAAGTATACTTCATGTAGTACCCTTATAAAAGCATTTTTGCTGTGTATTTATAATAATATTTACATATTAAGTACAATTTAATGTCTCTAATAACATATTAACACAAGCACTTTACTATAGTTTGCTTCAGAAATGCTACAGCACATTTACTATGAGCTACCATATAATTGTATCTCATGTGTGTGTTGTTGATTTTGTGCAGAGACTGATGTGCTGGAGTTCAGAGAGTGTGTGAAGCTCACGCGGGAGATCTTCGCTCAGAAAGCGTTTGATGATTTCCGGGGCCCCGAGGTCCAGCCAGGCCCTGCAGTTCAGTCGGACGCGGAGATCGACGCTTTCGTGCGGCAGAAGGCGGACAGCGCCTACCACCCATCCTGCACCTGTAAGATGGGCTGGCCTGAAGACAGGCTGGCAGTGGTCAGTCCTGAGCTGCGGGTATTCGGGGTAGAGGGGCTACGGGTGGTGGACGCCTCCGTCATGCCCAGTATAGTCAGCGGGAACCTGAACGCTCCCACTATCATGATCGCAGAGAAAGCATCGGACGCCATTAAAGGCCTTCCCTCACTGCACGATCCTGGAGTTCCTGTTTACCAGCCCAAAAGACAAGCTTAACCTGATGCGCCATGGTAAAACAATCTCCTAACAGCAAGTGTTGTCAAAAGTATTGAGTTCAGTACCAATTGATCCTGAAATTTTAGAAACATTCGTTTCCCGCTAACATTTGAGCGCTGTTGTGTTCTTAAACACCGCTGATTGGCCATTGTGTTCAAGTCCTCAACAGAAATGACTGTGATTGGTCATGAAGGTCATCAGTTCACTGCTCTTCATCGCTGTTCTCCGAGTGCAAACACAGATACACACACTGGAGCATTTCAAGGTCACGTAGATCAGCTGGTCTGTCTATGAGCTGATATACGCTGATGGATACGGCTTTAAATCACTCCAGTGTGTGTGTGTGGGTGTGTGTGTGTGTGTGTGTGTGTGTGTTGGGACTCTGTGAAGAGTGGTGAATCGATGGCCTTCTCTGCCAATCACAGTCATTTCTGTTGAGCACCTGAACACAAAATCTCTCCTTTACAAACTGGATGTTATTTACCATGCAGCAATTGGTTTTGTTACTGGTGCACTATTTAACACTCATCACTGTCGACTGTATTCAATATGGAATTGGCCTTCTCTACAATCACGTCGACATATTCATTGGTTTCTGTTCATTTACAAAACTCTTCTTGGAAAAACTCCACTATATTTACAGTCACTTCTTTACATTCAGGAAACACGTCAAAATCTGCGCTCTAGTAGTTTTATTACTCTTTGCATACCCAAGGTTCGCACATCATTTGGTCGCTCCTCTTTTCAGTTTTCTGATGCTTGGAATCATCTTTAGCAGACCCTAAAGGGCATCACACACCGGATGTGCCGCGACACGGCGCGCACATTCAATTCAACTCAATGACCGACATGCACTGCCGGTGTGTGTACCCTGATAGAAACCTATGTTTAGAATTCTGAAATGCGTGGCGCGGCGCTTCTGGTGTGCGACCTGCTTAAAGCTCAGCACTTTCGTTTCACGATCATCTTTTAAAAATTCAATCCAGTCAATAGTACGAGATCTCTGTGCTTGTGTTTAGTTTTTGGTTGTTTTTATCTGCATTTGTGAAATTGTTATTGTGTTGTATCCCTGCCAGAGATGTATAAAGCACTAGAGACCCAGACTCAAGTAAAAGTAGAAGTGCTCTATCAAAAAAGTGACTTGAGTAGAAGTTGAAGTGCTCTTTAAGCACAATACTTAAGTGGAAGTTTTTGTACTTAAGTATTGCAAGTACTACTCAAGTACTGAAAGTAAAAGTACAAGTATTGTGTTATGTAGTTATTATAGATAGCAGTCAAAAGACATGTTGTTTTGTTTATTTTAAACATCTTTTTTGGGGCACAGGATTAAGCTGAATGAAAAGAATCATGGTTTACGATTTATGATATAATGGGCTGTGACGGAGCCATCTGCTGCTCTGGCAGTGATAATGTGGGTTTGGAATGATTCAAAACATTTTTATAATTGTAACGAGTAACGATGCAGCACATGAAAAATATTATTGGAGTAAAAGTATTAAACTCATCGAAAATATGTACTGAAGTAGGAGAAGAAAACAATACTCCAGTAGAGTACAGATCCACCTTTTAGTACTTTAGTACAGTAGTGAAGTAGTTCTCCTTCGTTACTACACATCTCTGGTCCCTGCAGCTTTGTACTGTATCTGCTTTTTATGCTGCCTCTTGGCCAGGCCGTCGTTGTAAATGAGAACTGGTTCTCGATGGACTTACCTGGTTAAATAAAGGTTATTATTACAATGGCCAATCAGCTGTTTAAGAACGTGCTGAAATGTTAGCAGGAAAGGGACTTTTTGTATATTTAAGTACCGACTGGTACCATACTTTTGACAACACCACTAACTACACATGAAATGACGCCATGAAACACTTTTTTTGTACTGTTTTTTGTCCTAACCATGATCAAGGAAAGTTACTTGTGAAAGTAACACATTATAATATTACTAGTTAGTTACTTTTTATGCTAAGCAATGTTATACAAAACAATACTACAAACTAATTTGGAGAGGAGCATGTGATGTGATCGCGGCTGGCTTCTCATCAGTAATCAGCAATAATCAGATTGATGCAAGCTTACAACCAATGACTGTATAAAATATGGACATTGCGACAGCGCCATTTTCCATTAAACACTGTGAAGGAAAAATCGCCTCGTGACGGCAACAAACTGTTTCAAAAGACTGCTGAAACTGGAGCCTGGGCATGCGCAGAAGGACTGCCTGATGGAGCCAGAGGAGGAGCTGCGGAATCAAACTTCCAACCAAACGCTTGTACATCGAATCAACCACGCCCCCCGAACTTCTCACTTGACCGCCGCCGTCTGCACTATAACAAAGGCTCGCTAATGTACACTTTGACAGACAGAGTTGGGCCGAGGGGCAAGAGTCTAGCCGGGACTGGCCGGTGTGTATTTTGCTATTTGGGTGGTTAGGCGTGAATTTGGTAAGCCCTGCCCTTACCGAATAAACAGTGTTCCACCAGATCCTGTATGTCAGAAACTATAGTTTACTGCTGAACAACTCATTTTATGATGGTAAAATAACACAGAAATGGAATAATAACACTTCAGTCTCCTGCTGAAGCTCAGACGTCTGCTTTGAGAAACTGTCAATCACAGCTGTCAATCACGATGACACGCCCATCATTAAATTACTGCTCAAAACATCCTCTACAGAAATGAAGATCTGCACCTCTATCAGCTGATAACCAGAGCCTTAACTGACCACAACCAGCTTTCAGAACATTTGATTGCAAGTGTAATTCATTATGACTTGCAGCCAGCCCCCAAGGGGCGATCTAACGGCTGAGACCTTCACTCAAAAGCAGGCTTTTGGCACACTTGTTTACAACAGATAAACCGAAATCACCCTACTACCTTGTCTTCATTTTGGAAGAATCCCCCCTTCCACCCCATCCCCTCCCTTTACCAGGGGGTGCTCTCGAGACCTACCTGATCTCGTACCCTCTTATATGCTGATTGACCAGGCGGGAGCCCTGGGCTCAATTATCTCCGAGCTCAAGGTTCTCTCCTGGGACGGCATGAAAACCGTCAAGCATATCTAAGTGTGAACTCTTGAAATCATGATCACAGAGAAAGCGGCAGATGCCATTAAAGGCCTTCCCTCACCACATCCTGGAGTTCCTGTTTACCAGCCCAAAACACACATTTAACCTGATCCACCATGGTAAAACCCTCTGCTAACTCATAGTGTTGTCAAAATTATTGAGTTTAATACCAATAGACAGACCAGCTGATCTACACGGCTTTGAAACGCTCTTGTGTGTGTTTCTGCAACGTCCTAACAGCACAACAGCCATGATGATAATCACCTCAGGTACTGATTATGTGCTTTATTCATTCACTCATTTTCTTTTCGGCTTAGTCCCTTTATTAATCCTGGGTCGCGGATTAATAAAGCAGCGGAATGAACCGTCAACTTATCCAGCACGTTTTTATGCAGCGGATGCCCTTCCAGCTCTCTCATCCCTGAGAAACGATTATGTGCTTTATTCAGCTTTAAATGCTACCGAAGAGTGTTTAAACATATTAGTCACTCTACTTTTAATAATGTTAAAATGACGTTTAATATTAATTACCATTTCATTAGGAGTGCAGTGGCTGGTATTTAAATGTTTTGTTTGGTGGACAGCCATATTGCATGTCGCGTCGCATCGTGTGTAGTTAGCAGACGCTGTAACACGAGAGACTCAGACGTGTTGGCCAACTTTATTGGGCATTCACACAGAAAGCATCCTCGCATGTAAAAATGCGAGATGCAGCAGTCTGATTGGATGTCTAACTATTTTATGCAGTCAGAAAAGTGGTATGATTTCATTCAATTTGTAATGACCAGACGCGATTACTTTTACTCACAAGTGTCTTAATGTAAAAATACACGTATTAATGGAGTCATTTGTAGCCTGTTTTTGTCTAGAATGCATTTCTACATTTTCAGAATGACAACATTAAAAGTGTTAATAATCTTGAAACATTTCAGCTGCTGATTGTATAACAATATGAACTATTGTTGCATTTATCTATGCAAATAACTCGTTAATGTTTACAGTGTAGGAGAGAGAGCTTTTACACATCTGTGTTACATGTTGTGAAATCCTGGACATTTTTTACAGAGTGCAACGTATTGTTTTAATGCTATATTAATTGATATCATTGCAGAATATAACAAAACAATGGTCCAATGATTGAAAATGCATGTGAAAAGAGATTGTCTTTCTAAATAACGACTGAAACTGTGATGGAATAAAATGATGAAACTATAAAAGTCTCCTGAAAATTGACTGAAATGTCCTTTTACAGCCGAAAAATGAAGAACAGTAATCGCCCATTATAATGCCTTTTAATTACAGATTGAAAATACCAGAAGAGATGTGAAATTCCTTTAAACAATACAGAAATATTAACCACATAAATTCAATTATTAGCATCATTATTATTAAAACACTTTCATATTTGACCCATTCATTCAATATATACACTTCAAAACCGCACATTTGGTTCAAAATAGATCCTTTCTGTATGTCTATAATCTTGAAAATGATAAAGGCAATTGAGAGTCGATCTAAAAGTGCTAAACTTGACATTTAGAAAGGAGACAAAACAGAAATTAGGTGGGGGGGGGATATATAGGGGGCTAATAATTCAGGAGGGCTAATAATTCTGATTTCGGCTATATATATTGACATCAGACATGTCCTCATTAACCGGTTTAACAGAGTACAACAACGTCATACCCATGTCATTATGTAACTTTCTGTTCTTGTAAACCACCAAAGCCAGTATACAAACATACACACACACACACTGCTGCTGTGATGTGATGTGTCAAAGAAAAGCTGCTGTTTGCATTCAGCAAAGCCCTTTATTAGACCTGTTTGATGACCTGAGGTACTCCTTCAAAACATCATACTGTGTGTAAAACTATAAGGGTTAGTTCATTAAAATATTACAACTGATTAATTACTTGTTCCAATTACCTGAGACCTTTGTTCATCTTCAGGACACAAATGAAAATATTTTAGATGAAATCCTGGAGCTCTCTCGTCCTCCATAGACAGCAAGGGTCCTGAGATATTGTCCAAAAACATCCTCAAAATGTGTCTTCAATGGTTCAGTATAAATTTATGATGCTTAAAAAATACTTCTGTGTGTATTTGGAAGAAGAGAGAGCTCCAGGATTTCATCTAAAATATCTTAATCGTGTCTGAAAATGATAGTTATTAATGACAGAGTTTTCATCTCAACTATCCCCTTCATTCTCAATACTTGTATTTAATACTTGTACTAATACATGTTTAGGGATTCTTCAAATGTCTTATAGCTTCACCGAAATCCAGTTCACAGCTCACTAAATCTGAGAATAAATGTGAAAGCAAGGGTAACACTTTACAATAAGGTAAACATTCGTTAATGTAATGATAATAAACCATATTTCTGAAGCCATTATTAGTTCCAGTGCATTCCCCAGTAACGTCTTCATATCATTTGATGAACCGGAGCTGAAATAAACAATGAACAGTTGCAGAAGATGAACCATTTTAAATGAATGAGAATACAGTTATAACTATTATTAAATATACTGCTCGTGGTTTAGTTACTGCATTGATTCATTTATACTATACAGCGACGAGATGATCCCAAGGTTTCCATAATCCTGGACCAGGCCGTATCCTGAGCAGCTGCTGTGGTGGACATGGAGGAGTGGAGAGCATGAGACTGATTCCTGTGACGCTCCAGGGACAGACGAGTCTTCGCTGAGGTCCAGCATTCTCCAGCCTCCGGCGCCTAGACTGCAGCTCTGCACAAGACGTTTGGCCATAGGAGAAATGGTCGTGCTCTGAGTCTAGTTTCTCTCCAGGTTTTTTAATTCTTCACTTTGGTCAATTGGTGAAGTCTTTTCCTCGCCGCTGTCGTCTCTGGCTTGCATGGTTCGGGATCTGTAGAGCTGCGCATCGATGGCTTTGCTCTTCAGTGTTTGGACTCTCAGTAGTGATTATTAACCCACACTGACCTGAGCTAAACTGAACTGAACTCTGAAAACTGAACTGACACTGTTTACATTCACTATAATCTTCTATGTGAAGCTGCTTTGACACAATCTACATTGTAAAAGCGCTAGAGAAATAAAGATGAATTGAATTGAATTGAATACTGTATACTTCAATACTGCGTTAATTATCTTAATTCTAAAGTGTTACCCAAGATCAAGATCTCATTTCAAACTCATATTTCTTTCATGAACTTCATAATGCATACATTTTGGTAAGCCATTACACAACATGTTGCCAGATTTGCCCTCTTTGATGCCAAGTGCAACTCTAGATCAGAATGAAAACTGAGACATTCAGTCAATAACCACATTATTGATTGTTTAATTGGAAAAACCAGAGACCTCATTTATAAAAAGGTGTGTGTGATCATATTTGCTACTTAAATAATGGATTTGCCTATTGTTTAAAGCAAGGGACAAATTAGGACACAGCAGAATGAACCGCCAACTACTCCAGCATATGTTTTACACAGCGGATGCCCTTCCAGCCACAAGCCAGTACTGGGAAACACTCATACACACACACACTCATACACTACAGCCAATTTAGTTGATCAATTCCCCTATAGCGCATGTGTTTGGACTGTGGGGGAAACCGGAGCACCCGGAGGAATCCCACACCAACACGGGGAGAACATGCAAACTCCACACAGAAACACACAATGACCCAGCCGAGACTCAAACCAGAGACTTTCTTGCTGTGAGGTGACAGTGCTAACCACTGAGCAGCCGTGACTTCATTTTACTATTGTGAAATATTAATTAGTTACATGTACTAACTATATGGATATTGTTAGGTTTAGGGTTAGTTGCATGTAATTTTGCACAATTATTGTAAATTACTGTAGTAAGTATGTGTAACAAAGCAAAGTGTTACCAGAGATATTTGTGAACAAATAAACTGACATATATTTAGGAGCATTGAAATGTTTATGACAGTATGACATTCATAAGATACTTTCAGAATGTGTTGTGTTACACATTATGCACATCTTTATGAATAAAGCCCCTGGTAATTCCAAAAGGGGTAAATACTGTGAAGCTTTTACCATGGTATGTGAATACAATTCTGTACTCCAACTCAGGCTTATTGGAAATACTTGCTTCAGTCTACATTTGTGTGAAACCACGAAAACGTATTTCAACTTACGTTTGATTGCAGTTTGTGGATAAAATGAACACTAGGGGGCAGTGTGATGACAACCTTTGCTCTTTTTCACACTAATGATACTGTCTATCTCCATATGAACACCTTTCTGATGGTCAGTTTGCTCAGTGTTGTGTTTGTGCTGCAGAGCGCTCGGGTTTGAGTTCTGGTGAAGCACGCTTCCACAAAAGAGATAAAAGCAATGTAAAATCAAGGTAAAACTACATGGTCGCAGAGCACTTTTCTCTTTCGTCTGCTTCTGAAAACACAGTTGTTTGGGATTAGGGAAAGGTTTAGCTCAGTGGTACGCTAGCTGATCTGTACGACAAGCGCTGCCTTCTTTTGGACGTGAATCTGAAGCATACAACAAAATGTACCCTAATTAATGTATTTCATATTAGCAGAAATGTATTTAGCGCCATCTAGTGGATTTGTCATCTAAAACACACAACAAAACATACCCAAGGCAACATATTTTAAGTTTCGAGAAAATGTAGACAGCGCCCTCTAATGGATTTGTCCTCTGAAACGTACAACCAAAAGAACCCTGAGTAACGCATTTCAGGTTCACTTAAAATGTAGCCAGCGCCCTCTAATGGATTTGTCCTCTGAAACGTACAACAAAATGAACCGAGTAACGTATTTCAGGTTCACTTAAAAATGTAGACAGTGCCCTCTAATGGATTTGTCCTCTGAAACGTACAACAAAACAAACCCTGAGTAACGTGTTTCAGGTTCATTTAAAAATGTAGACAGCGTCCTCTAGTGGATTTGTCCTCTGAAACATACAATAAAAAGCCCTTGGAGCAATGTATTTCAGATTTGCTAAAATGTAGCTCCAAACACATATTTCCAATGAGTCTGGGTTGCTTTAAACCGTTAGTGAAGGTGCATCTGTTTGTTCTTTGTCTGGTTAAGTTGGTTTGGGATCGTCAAAAGTTGAACAGATGGTCCAGTTTATCAGCTTTGGAAATTTTCCCAAGACATCAGTAGGTTTAACTACATGAAAAGCTCAAAGGAGTGTAAAGCGATTGGTCAGCGTGAGCAGCAGAGCTTGACACTGCAATTTTTAAAGGCACCGTTACCTCATTTTTACACCACTACAACACTGAGACGTAGATCATTTCGTCCGCCAGATCCTCGTCCCGTCGGCTGCTACTGTCCGTCTCCTCATCGCTGTAATCTCGTAGATTGGGACTCAAACCTGTCTCGTTTCCCCCAGAGCCCAGCGTCACATTCAGTAGGTTGCTAGCGGCACTTTCCATCTCGTCGATTGTCATTTCGCAAGCGTCTGCAATCTCATGTTTGGTTACAGTCACAAACTTTGGATCCTTTGCGTATTTTCCCAGTCCACCGGATATCATCACCTATGGTCAAATACACTGCGTCAGCATAACAGGATTTGATATATGCTAAGACTTTATTAGCCCTCCCCCCTTCCATATTTATGAGTAAATGTGTAAAAGCAGTATAAATGGTGAGTAAATGTGTAAACACAGTGTATATGGGGAGTATAAACACAGTGTAAAGCGTAAGTAAATGTGTAAATGCAGTGTAAATGGTGAGTAAATGTGTAAACAGTGAAAATAAGGAGTAAATGAGTAAACTTTGTAAAAGGTGAGTAAATGTGTAAACAGTGTAAATGTGAGTAAAGGTGTAAATGCAGAGCAAATGTGTACACGGTATAAATGGTGAGTAAATGTCTAAACGCAGTATAAATGCTAAGTGAATAAGTAAATGCAGAGTAAATGGTGAGTAAACGCAGTGTAAATGGTGAGTAAATGTGTGATCGCAGTGTAAATTCTAAGTGAATAAGTAAATGCAGTGTAAATGGTGAGTAAACGCAGTGTAAATGGTGAGTAAATGTGTAAACATGGTGTAAATGGTAAGTAAATGAGTAAACAGTCCAAATGGTGAGTATAAATGCAATGTAAATGGTGAGTAAATGTGGTGTAAATGATGAGTAAATGTGTAAATGGTGAGTATAAATGCAGTGTAAATGGTGAGTAAATGTGTAAATGTGGTGTAAATGGTGAGTAAATGTGTAAACAGTGTAAATTGTAAATAAATGTGTACACAGTGGTAATGGTGAGTAAATGTGTAAATGTAGTGTAAATGGTAAGTGATTGTGTAAATGGTGAGTAAATGTGTAAACTGAGTAAATTACGAGTATAAACGCAGTTAAAATGGTGAGTAAATATGTAAAAGCAGTGTAAATTGTAAGTAAATGTGCAGTGTAAATAGTGAGTATAAATGCAGTGTAAATGGTGAGTAAATGTGTAAAAGCTGTGTAAATTGTGAGCAAATATGTAAACAGTATAATTAATGAGTATAAATGCTGTGCAAATGGTGAGTAAATGTGCAAACACAGTGTAAACGGTGAGTAAATGTGTAAACAGTGTAAAAGGTGAGCAAATGTGCAAACGCAGTTTAAATGGAAAGTAAATGTGTAAAAGCAGTGTAAATGGTGATTAAATGTGTAAACAATGTAAATAGTGAGTATAAAAGCAGTGTAAATGGTGAGTAAATGTGCAAATTCAGTGTAAATGGTGAGTAAATGTGTAAACAGTGTAAATGGTTAGTAAATGTGTAAACAGTGCAAATGGTGAGTATAACCGCAGTGAAAATGGTGAGTAAACGTGTAAAGAGTGCAAATGGTGAGTATAACCGCAGTGTAAATGGTGAGTAAATGTGTAAATGCAGTGTAGATGGTGAGTACAAACAGTGTAAATGGTGAGTAAATGTGTAAACAGTGTAAATGGTGAGTATAAACTCAGTATAAACGGTGAGTAAATGTGTAAACAGTGTAAATGGTGAGTAAATGTGTAAAAGCAGTGTAAATGGTGAGTAAATGTGTAAACAGTGTAAATAGTGAGTA
>CAIGQZ010000348.1:4497302-4509495 GCA_903798205.1 Danio tinwini | reverse complement strand
TAATTGATCTGTGGTGGTGATTCTACAGTTGGTAACACAACAACTATAGTAATATAAACAAATGACCAAATACTGTGGTTTTCTACAACTACACAGTATAGGCCTTTATACTCTTTTCAAAGGCATGAATGAAAGTATAGCGACTGTAATTCTCAAAGTAATTCAGTACAAACAGTGATTTGAATTATGCCTATTATTATTTATTTGAACATGAACTCAAAAGACAGTAACAGGATCCTGCTGCAACAGACTAGTCATTATTAAATCATTTGAAGAGCGTATTAACATGATGTCAGATTATAACTCATTAGTGGTCAGATTCTCCATACTATCAAAAGCAAACTGCACAAAAAAACGTTGAAACTCCCTTATCATGACGGCCTTTTGTAAGTGTAAACACAAGAACACAAGTCTGTGTATTTAAAAACACAATTCATGTAAAACAAAAATGTAAACAGTGCAAAGAGAAACCATTTCATTGCACTTTTAAAGATGAAATTAAATGTAATTGATCTTGCTGAATACTCAGACTACTGTAGCTATTATCGGAGTGTGTTATAAACTGTACTTTGATTAATCTGACTTAAAATAAAGCATTACAATTTTTAATCTGTCTGTGATTTTAAAAAGCAACACATAATAAACTGCTTTCGGTGACGCTTTACTTGAAGGGGTGTTCATAAGACAGTCATTAAACCTTTATAATCATGATATGACACATTAAAGTAAAGGAGACTTTATGCATGCTGTGACTTTATGCATTGTCATTTTAAGATGACTTTGCGTGTTATGACAACACTTAAATGCATCACAGCCTGTTTATGTCTTTATGACAACTTGACATTACCAAGACAACATAACTCGTCATAAATCTGTCATAAACATGATTGTCATGAAGCTATTATAAATATGTCATGGATTTTTATAACAGTGTCATTTATATATCTTTTGAACTCAGTAGTACAAGCTGAAATTGCCATTAAAGTGTCAATAAATGTTAATAATACTTTATAACGAGTTATTACACTTTTAATGAGACATTTAAACGACAAACACAGTTTGTCCCACTGAAAACGTGATCAGGAAAAATGACACAATTATAATGACAATCATGTTTATGGCAAGTTTTGGTAATGTCAAGTTGTCATAAATACAAAGACCGGTTATGATGCATTTATACCAAGTTGTCATAACAAACAAAGTCATCTTTGCATTTAAAATGCCATACCTGAGTGAATGACGCTTAACAGTTGTCATAAGCATGCATAAAATCTCAAGTGCCATATCATGATTATAAAGGTTTCATGACAGTCTTATGAACACCCCTTCAAGTAAAACATTACCCTGCTTTACTACCTGAACACTTTAATTCACTTCAAATGTTCATTTCAAGTCCAAATTAAATAACCAAGCTTGTAGGGGGGAAAAAAGTGCACATCCTACAATCTCCATGTCTTCAATATATAAACTGAAGCAAATCTGCAACGCATTACTGGTGTTTTAACAGTAATACACCATTGAGAGCGGGATAATAAATCATATCCAGATCATAAATGAAGAGCTACTCTACAAAAAAGGCTTTATATATTGCACAAGTCCCTTAATGAATGCAATGTGGCATAACTGTGCTGGCAGAAGTAGGAACTGAATTATGAATGTAGTATTTTCGTTGGTAAACCTCAGTAATGCTGCAGTCCTCAGGTGTGGATGGGTTGTTTAGGTGTTAGTCAATGTACACGGAGCTTCATGCTGAATCTCGCTGGATGATGGAGTTGCAGTTTATGGCTATAACTTGACATTGTTGAGGCCTTTAGAGAGGCTCTGTACATAAGCCTCGTGGATGGTGTTGAGAAACTGGGCGTCATTCTGTGAACACATGAGGAGAAATTAATGATTTATCTTATGGCTCGTTTCCACTGACTGGTACAGGACGGTACGGGTCACCTTTATCAGGCTTGCGTTTCCACTGCTAAAAAAGGGTACCAATGGTACTCTTTTGGTGGGCGTGGTGTACGACAGAAAGATGCAGTCGACGTCATTTTCGCTTCAGAAAATGTCTACAGTAAAGCTGTACGGGTCGCTCACATATGATATGAGCAGCACTTCTCACAAAACAGATGCTTTACACACATAAATACTTCTGTATAAATGTTTATTACTAACTTTACTATGAACATGAGTTGATTATAACTGCAGATCTATGACAGTGTGAAATAGCCTACTGTAACGTCTGCAATTATAGAAAATAAATAAATAAATGAACATATATGAACACATACAGACCCTTACAGTCTCCGATATGTTACCACTTACAGAAAAACTACACACAGCAGACATTTAGTCCTTATTTAGGTTCAAAACAACAGGTAATAGAGCCCACAGTCAGACCTCTCCTGATTAAACGTGTCTGTAATCTTCAGCAGCACGTGTAGCCTCTTGTTAGAGTAACTCCATTATTCTGAGTTCCTAATAGTCCAGCAGGTGATGATAATAGTTAATCATGGCAGTTTGTTCACGTTTGCTGTAATAATAATAATGTGGTCTTTTTTTCCGGCTTCTCCTTTTGTTTTTTGGCTCGTCACTCTCGCGTTTATCTGTTTCTGACAGGATCAGGTTTCATAAGCACGTCAATAAGCAAGTGCACGTTATTATCATCAGCTCAAGAAGTTTGTTATTTCAAATATAGATGCGTGGTGAGCGCAAGCAAGAAAGCAAAACCGCTAGCGCTTCAGACTGGCTCGTAAAAACTACGGGACACGGGATAATCTGCTCTTCTTTTTGGCTTCGTGGCTGTTTATCAAGACGATAACAAGGTTCATTTGAGCCCAGATCGATCAGAGCTCGTTATTATATGTTATTATATGTATATATAGTCTCCGCTGTGTACGAAAACATGGTTTCTTTGTTTTCATTCTGGCTTGTTGCGTGAACTCGTGATGTATCTCTGTAAACCAATAGGGATCAGCTACGTGTCTAGCTCCGGCTTTTTGGTACGCTTTCTCATGTTTGGTACGCTTTCGAAAGGGTGCCGAAAAAGGGGTACGGTTCTGTTCGGTACTCCTTTTGACAGTGGAAACGGCTATAAAAGTGCACCGAACCGTACTGTACCACTCAGTGGAAATGGGCTATTAGGGCTGGGCGATTAATTGAACTGAAATGGCAAACATGATTGAGCAAAGTTGCAATTTTCATGCACATCTTCTCAAGAAAGGATACACATGAAGAAAGCAAGAACATTCCCAGGAATGTCTAAAAGAGATACAGCTGTGGCCGCAAGTTAATAAGAATGTTTAATTACAGGGTATATGCAGGAATACTAAAGGAAACTTCAATACCTTTTTAAGACTTTTTAAAGACTTTCTCAGAATATTTGAAGACCTTGTCGCCACTTCAAGTTCTAATCAGTATCAAACCTTTAACTTAATAAACAGTTGTTAATAAACAGTCGTAGTTAAATAAATGAATGGAGCACAACCGTGCTACAGAACTTAGATAAGCTCAGAAGAAACAAACCTTGAAAGAATAAATGACGTGGCTGTTTTCAGCCACTGTTTAAACTCGTCTTTCTCCGACCAGTAGTACGCTAACTTGCATTATGCCATTTTCCCATCTGTTTTCCTCTATGGCAGAGCTATTCAATTAGTTTGTCATGGGGGCCAGTTCATGAAGAGCATCCCAAATGAGGGGCCGAAGAGATATGACTTGCAATATGAGTGATGACACAACAGCATATAGCCCATATGTTGTATTTTTGCTGCTTAAGACACTCACATTGTGTTTTTCTACATTAAAATGTGAATATATTGTATTTTGTGTTGTTATCATCTGCGTTTACATAACCATTTTAATCATTTGTCTTTTGTTTACATTGCACTAAAAGCCACGCACAACTCTCACTGGTACAGCGTGAGAGGTTTTCTACTCTTAGCATAAATTCTAATATTGGAAATAACGAACTTGCACACGGAAAGACGCGATATGTGAATGACCCGCTGCTAATCCAGTGTGTGTGCGTATTAGCCTCGATGTATACTCAGAACTTTAAAGTAGCGCACAGGTGGCATAACTTTAGCTGCAGTAGTTTCGTTCCGTGCGACAGAAACGCGGCGTTGAGAAACCTTTAAGCTTAAATATCCAAATGTTTTCGGCTGCTCGCGCCACTCGCTCGCTTAATGTCAGGTGACTTACGCTCTGTGCAGCAGTTGATGTTGAGTTCAGTAAACATGAGCCAGGCTATGAGATGACTATGTAGAATAACTGAATATGTAAAGCACTGAATATGTTTAAACATTCATATGAAGCTACATATGTGAGAAGTATTCAGGAGAGTAACGTATTATCAAGTTAATGTACCATCATGTAAACACTTAGTTCTTTCGCATAAGTTGCATCTATGCTCATGTGTCAAAACAGTTGCATCTGTGAAGTGACATCTCTGGTGACCTATATATATATAATAACAAATACAGGGCACAGAGCCAAAGATGGTCAGAAGTTAAAAGGAGACACCTAGAGGTGTGTCAAAAAAATCTGTATAAAGATTGTGAAAAACACAGACACTTTAGGAATTGTCCAGGAGAGACTGATCTGAGGTCTGCTCTGCACTTTCTCGGCTTTATTATGGAGAATAACGTCTATTTTCTGGTATTCAAAAACCTCCAGTCTGATAGTGCCTCATTGATGAAAAGGTCGGCAACTACGACAAATATGAGAAGGTCGGCAACTACGTCACCTTCAACTGCAGCTCGTGCTTTATTGAACAGACGCACGTCACTTTATAACTGTAGCGTCCTTTTTTCGACTGAACTAAATTTATTTTTGATGTCTTGGTCACACTATTTGGAGGACCGGAACTAATTTCCTCGCGGGTCGCCAATTGAATAGCCCTGCTCTATGGTTTCGCTACATGTGGAGAGCGTTACATCACCTTCTGCCGTTTGTTGCAAATTACATGACATTACCCGGACGGAGGAGCTTAGTCGGATGCACCCGACCCGAACCAATCAAGGAAAATAAATATATTTAAGTTTTTTTGGAGTCAATCACTTTGGACAACGCTTGAACAAAATTTAAGACCTCATAAAAACATGATTAAGACTTTTTAATACCTTTTAAGGGACTTAATTTCCTCATAACTGATTTATCAACTTTCAATAATTTAAGACCCCGTGGACACCCTGAATTAGATCAGATGTGCTCCAACATTAGGCACATGAAAACACATCTGTTTAGCTGTGCCTTTACTGAGTGAGCACTGTGCTACATCCCACAGATCGCACTATTGTGTCTTTTCTTTTTTCATTCATTTATAACTTGTTTTAACACATTTTAATCACTTTTATTATTTGCTTTTATTTTCTCATACTGGTCTCTTTTATTCCCGTTTATGTAAAGCACTTTGAATTGCCACTGTGTATGAAATAGAAATAAACTTGCCTTGCCTTAATTTCCTATTATTGTATTTTATTAATGCCTACTCCCACCCTGACACTAAACCCAAGCCTTAGAGTACTGTAAATTACTAATAAAATATTATTCATATTATTTATTAAATGGCCCTTATTATATGAAGCATCAGTAGGGGGTAAACCAAAATGCCGTTGATTGGGCTGTCAGTGGTACCTTGATGAGGTGTATGAGTGCATCCTGCAGCTGAGTTCTGCTGTACAGCGCAGTGGGCGGGTCTGTGGGGGACGTCGGGGAGGCGGAGCTTTTGCCTGCCTCTGTCGCCTTGCTGCCGTAATGCTGGAATACACTCGGAGACAGCAGCAGTGAAGACTCCTCCCCCTGGACAACTGGCCCCGCCTTCATTACAGAGAAACAGAAAAACACTGATAAAGAGAAACTCTAATAACATATCCATTATCTGCAGAGGGAACTTACTGGGACGGGTTTGACCAGAGCCGGGGGCTGCGTGAAGGCGTTCACTTCTTTACTCTGTGTTGGAGACAGGAAAAGATTATCGTTGTATTTGAGCTTATTGCCGGCTTCATTGGATATTATTTTGCAGATACACAAACGTATCACAACATGATTTTATGAATGCAATACACTTAAAACAACTACTTACAAGGATTAACATAATTACAGCACGGTCTAAATTGTTGAATTTGTTTGTGGGTCCAAACATTCTTGAAAGCTTTTCCTGATGATAACTGCTGAAAGATACATCTGTAACCTTTATTTAGCTGTTGATTTATTTTAATCCGCTAAATATTTTTCGTAAATTGTCAACAACCATCTTGTGAATGATGTTAGACAGATCCTGATATTCAATAATTCAATATCATAACACCGTACCCTCACAACAAGACAAGGATTCAGAGACAAGCAATATGGTTATCTGCACTGAACGCAATGCGACAGAAACATTTAAACACCAACATAGCACACTCCTGACAAAATAAGGGTTATAATCTAATTAACACATATTAACCATTCTTAATAGGCTACTGAGTGACTGGTGTTGATGGTTTGCACTGAATTACAGTTCTGATTTTAGTTTTTAAACCGTCTGCTACTTATTTGATTTTCAAAATCAGAGGTGCTCGTTGTCATTGTATTTTATGCTGCTGTCATCTTTTATGCTGTATGAAAGCTGTATGAAATCCAAAAGTTTACATTCTTAATCACCTGTTTCTAATTAGTCTTCTAAATGGATGTATCCCCCACACCCACCCCTCGTTCCCCCTGGTTACTACGCCCCTGCCCTGGTATATCGTTTAGGGTTGGTCGATGTTGACCAATTTGGCATCGTACAATGTTTAATGTGAAACTTTGTGATGGAAGATGGCATCGTCGTCGAAGGTGGAGGTGAATTAATTATTTATGAATAATTCTTAAATTCATAAGGAATTAATTATTTGTAGCCTACCGTTTCAACTACCTGACCCGCATGGCCTTTGTTTTACTCATAACTACGGCCAGACGGAATCTGCGGAAGTTTTCTTGCAATTTCTGCAGAGAATTTTGGTAAAAATCTGTGGATTTCTGCGGAATTATTTTGGGAGTATCACAACTAAAACCTTTCCCAGAGATGGGTTGCGGCTGGAAGGGCATCCGCTGCGTAAAAATCGTGCTGGATAAGTTGGCGGTTCATTCCGCTGTGGCGACCCCAGATTAATAAAGGGACTAAGCCGACAAGAAAATGAATGAATGAATAACTAAAACCTTAATATGTGTAATTTAAAAACTGAATAAATTTATATTTACACACATTTACTCAAGTAAATAAACAGAATTAATGATGGGCTAAAAATCTGCGGAATTCTGCGCGCACAGATTCCGCGTGGGCCTAGTCATAACCAAATCATAAATAAATAAATAAATAAAAGTTACAAATTACCACTTGTCAATCACTTCTTTTCCGTGGGACTCTGGCATGAATAGGCGGAGTGATCTGTGCCGTTATAATGGCGTCCACAAACTTGGTTGGTAAAAAAGGTGCACAAACAGGAACCAACCAACGGTATCTGAGGTTTTCACTAAAATTACTGAGTACAAGCATGAAAGCGAAAGACTGAAGCAGTGTACTGATGCTGTCACAAGTTACCAGATAGATTCAAAAGACTGAAGAGTCGTTAGAGACAAGATTAATATCACGTTTAACAACTAATGTATGAGAATGAGAGGCGATCCAGCGGTACATCCTTGATAAACTGTCCGACGTGCACTGTTCTCTGGAGCTCAGACGAGCGCATGACAGTGTGTGTGTGTGTATGTGTGTATGGCTGTGTCTGTTTCTGTGTGTATGTGTGTGTGTGGTCATGTGATGTGTGTTTTCAGCAGACTGAGGGCTGTTCAGAAATGCCAGATGAAACGCCAGTGTGGACGTGGATCATTTTAGTTCTAAAACAACATATTTGGCCGTACTCATACTATGTACAGTTGCCTTGAACCAGGCCAAAGCATGATTGCCCCCTCCCGTCTCCCCAGACGGCCCGCACTCACATTACATTCGGGCCTGTGCACGCTTCCGTCATGGATGATGCGCTGTTCAGTAAGCGCTCTCGCTCAGCACAGTGGAGATTTCTTTAGTTATATGGTTTAAGTGGTTTGATATTCAGTGACACACAGTCTAATATTTCACTGAACAGATCAGACACTGTTGACGCTCATAAACAATCATAAAGTCCTCGTGCTGCAGGAATTAGGAGGTTTACTGAAGCTGCAGCTGTGGTGCAGTGAGGGGTTTGAGTCTTTAATAATCTACGACGTTCATTGCGTTCAATAAACAGTATGAATGATTAAATAATCCATATGAAACAGTCCCTTAAAAGTCACGTCTCGCTTTCAGTTTCGGGCTCAAATGAACCGCGCTCAGGCCCACCTTATCCAACCAGGCCAGGGCTGCCCAAGTGAACCGTGCCTGAGCACTCACACTACTCAAACCATCCGGGAAACGGGCCTGGGCACGGTTCGGATAGCATAGTGTGAGTATGCCCTTAGAGTAAACGGGGCCCGAGTGTGTATTTTTCACGAGCGGGTTTGCAACGAGGGAGGTGCAGAGGATCGGTGATGCTGCCTCAGCATCGTGATGTCTATAGGCCATCGGCGATGGACGATGGCATCGTCTATTGACCCAACCCTAATAGCATTAAAACCAAAGTGCAGCCTCACGTCAGCTCTAAAAGCTGGAGGCACCTTTATATTTTCCGTCATGCTCACTCTTGCTTACTTCTGATACCGTACTACTTGCCGTTTTGTTGATTGCGAGTTAGCGACATCTACAGGAGCGGAGGAGGAGGTCATTTGGCACAACTTGAATCGATACTTGAAGTTGGACTATCGATACACTATCGTAAAAGAAATTATCGCGATAGATGTATCGATATTTTTGCACAGCCCTAATGTACATGTAAATCAGGACTACGACATTGTGACTCTGTGACTATTTGTTTGATAACTCTACAAGTAAAGAAGCCTTTTCACAAGACTGTTCTGATGCATTTCGCAGTCATCAGCATCTTAAATCCTTGAAAGTTTAACATTTTGTTTTAAAAAAAAAACACATATGAACATTTCTATGTATTTATGTATGCATCATATCTTCTTTGCATCAAATTACAAAAAAACGAACGAATTGCCAAGTGCAATGCAGTGTGTATGGGGTGCAGGACAGTAAATCTGACATTATTCTTTCTTCTGGCTGCCGTTATCACACTATTGTTTTCCTCTTCTGAAAGTCTTGACAACACCATCCTGGAGTTTTTCTGCTATTATTTCAGCAAACAAGATCATAAAAACATGATTTTTTGAGCTCTCCCATTCACTGCGCTCTGAGTTTACCAACTATGACCACTTCTGCTGCGGAGAAACACACAAATGTGAAAAGGATCCACCGGCAACAAGATAATCTGCCATACTGACCGGTGCTGAAGCTGCAGTCATCCCCGTGAACGGAGCAGAGGTTTTGCAGCCAGACTCTCTGAAGCTCTGCGGTGTGACCAGAGGACTGGGCATGAACCCGGGCAGAGAAACAGGCATCCCATGAGCGTCTGCACTGATGAACGCTGGAGGAAAGGGGCTGCTGGAGCCGTGAGGAGCGCTGCATCCTCCGCTGGATTCCTCTGCTGCTGTCCGAGGTTCTCTGGGCTGGAGCAGACTGAGCAGCGGCGGGCCCCCGGGGTCAGAAGACAGCCGCAGAGCCACTGAAGGAGTCACTGCGGGGCCGAACGGGAGCCCGTGCAGACCCAGACCCTCTCCCACCGCTGAGATCAAGGCCACAGGAGGAGGATCTTTGGGTAAAGAGCTGCCGAAAAGCTCCTCCACTGTGATCTGCTTCACTACTGAGTGACTGGACTGAGCAGAGCAAACAAAAACCACACATTTTTGACATGTTTAACAGTCTTCTCAATCAAACGTCATTTATAAAGCACTTTAAAAACAGCCAAAGTGCTGTACACAGGATTCCCACTCATTAATCAACAGCAGAATCAAAGACTTTAATCACCATTAATTTCATATCAAACACCTTTTCATAATTCCTCCAGCATAAATAGTGCCATGAAAATCCTTACTATACTTAACATTTCACTTAAACTCAATACAGGGAGTGCAGAATTATTAGGCAAGTTGTATTTTTGAGGATTAATTAATTTCTCAATGAACCCAAAAAACTCATTAATATCAAAGCTGAATGTTTTTGGAAGTAGTTTTTAGTTTGTTTTTAGTTTGAGCTATTTTAGGAGGATATCTGTGTGTGCAGGTGACTATTACTGTGCATAATTATTAGGCAACTTAACAAAACACAAATATATACCCATTTCAATGATTTATTTTCACCAGTGAAACCAATATAACATCTCAACATTCACAAATATACATTTCTGACATTCAAAAACAAAAGAAAAACAAATCTGTGAGCAATATAGCCACCTTTCTTTGCAAGGACACTCAAAAGCCTGCCATCCATGGATTCTGTCAGTGTTTTGATCTGTTCACCATCAACATTGCGTGCAGCAGCAACCACAGCCTCCCAGACACTGTTCAGAGAGGTGTACTGTTTTCCCTCCTTGTAAATCTCACATTTGATGATAGACCACAGGTTCTCTATGGGGTTCAGATCAGGTGAACAAGGAGGCCATGTCATTAGTTTTTCTTCTTTTAGACCCTTTCTTGCCAGCCACGCTGTGGAGTACTTGAACGCGTGTGATGGAGCATTGTCCTGCATGAAAATCATGTTTTTCTTGAAGGATGCAGACTTCTTCCTGTACCACTGCTTGAAGAAGGTGTCTTCCAGAAACTGGCAGTAGGACTGGGAGTTGAGCTTGACTCCATCCTCAACCCAAAAAGGCCCCACAAGCTCATCTTTGATGATACCAGCCCAAACCAGTACTCCACCTCCACCTTGCTGGCGTCTGAGTCGGACTGGAGCTCTCTGCCCTTTACCGATCCAGCCAAGGGCCCATCCATCTGGCCCATCAAGACTTACTCTCATTTCATCAGTCCATAAAACCTTAGAAAAATCAGTCTTGAGATATTTCTTGGCCCAGTCTTGACGTTTCAGCTTGTGTGTCTTGTTCAGTGGTGGTCGTTTTTCAGCCTTTCTTACCTTGGCCATGTCTCTGAGTATTGCACACCTTGTGCTTTTGGGCACTCCAGTGATGTTGCAGCTCTGAAATATGGCAAAACTGGTGGCAAGTGGCATCTTGGCAGCTGCACGCTTGACGTTTCTCTGTTCATGGGCAGTTATTTTGCTCCTTGGTTTTTCCACACGCTTCTTGCGACCCTGTTGTTATTTTGGATGAAACGCTTGATTGTTGGATGATCACGCTTCAGAAGCTTGGCAGTTTTAAGAGTGCTGCATCACTCTGCAAGATATCTCACTATTTTTGTCTTTTCGGAGCCTGTCAAGTGCTTCTTTTGACCCATTTTGCCAAAGGAAAGGAAGTTGCCTAATAATTATGCACACCTGATATAGGGTGTTAATGTCATTAGACCACACTCCTTCTCATTACAGAGACGCACATCACCTAATATGCTTAATTGGTAGTAGGCTTTCCAGCCTATACAGCTTGGAGTAAGACAACATGCATAAAGAGGATGATGTGCTCAAAATACTCATTTGCCTAATAATTCTGCACTCCCTGTATTTACATGAGTATGTCAGAGTAATGATGATCTTTTCAATGTATTATTTTCAAATACTTTGGCCATTTTACAGTCATGTTCAAAGAACTAAAGTCAAATGTGTTAAATTCAATACTGGTAATATTCAAATGTGATTTCTAAAATATAAAAAAGTTGTGCATAGTTCTTTTACAATATTTTAATGTAATTAATTTTGATTTCAGATGGTAAACTCTTAATTAAAAACAAAGTTGTCATATCCAGATGGAAAACAAGTTAAAATAATTATTTTAGATTAAATGCCTCAAGCAAAGCTCTTGGAGGTCTTTTAAGTCTCTGAGTTTTTTTAGGTGTTAGTATCAATGTGACTGTATACATTTTATGAAAAATAAAATTAATGTTTGTATATACATAATATATGAGTACTGTGTATATTTGTTATGTATATAAAAACACATGTACATATATACTTAAAAAAATGACATGTATATTAATTTTTATAAGTTGTATGCTATGGTACATGGATGGATGGATGGATGGATAGATGGATAGAGATTAGACCAATACATATAACGGATAGATAGATAGATAGATAGATAGATAGATAGATAGATAGATAGAT
>CAIGQZ010000348.1:4480984-4495672 GCA_903798205.1 Danio tinwini | reverse complement strand
AAGGCAAAAGGGGTCCAACCCGGTACTAGTAAGGTGTACCTAATAAAGTGGCAGGTGAGTGTACATGGATGTGATTAATCGCTAACTGAAATTGATGTAATTGGTAACTTAAAAAGTTCCAGTTAATGGTAACTATAGTGTTAATTTAAATGTTAAATTAATAATTATCAGTTGATGCTCACCTGGCATAAACGAATAATGTGCCTTCAATCTCATTCTTCTCCTAAAGTCAGAAAGAGGTGTTAGTTTTAAAAGCGATCTCATATTCCATCATCATCGTATAAACTAATACAAACACAACACCAAATAATCTATTCAATTATAAAACAAGCATTATTTTGGGTGACTTTACAGTCTCATATGCGTTCCTCATCACTTGATATAGACGAACAACACACTCTAATAGAGATGATGATGCTGATGAGCAGTGGCGTTGCCATTAGCAACTGCGGGCTAGGCTAACCTGCGTGCATACAGTAAACACTGAATTTCTCACCCATTCGTTGGCTTTGGGGTTGAAGGTGTAAAGCGCGACCTGTCCGGTGACATCCAGCAACTTCACTATGTAGGGATCATGCTGCTGTAGAGCCGCTAAACTCATGAGATGACCCGCTTTATTCACACACTCCATCTTCAATCAACACACGGAGCGCTTTCCAGGATGAGCACTTCCGGTTGTACTTCCTGATGTTATGTCCGCTCGTAGTTCCGTCGGACGAAAACAACAAAAGCAAAAATCCAGAATAACTCATGAAATAATTGTTATATTTGTGGCGCCCTCCCTTCTTTTCTTTCCCTTTATAAAACCTCAGTATGTATTTACAGTGCACGCTGAAAACTGTCATCAACGTACTACTGATTTATGAATGTGAAAACAAGAGGGAACTTTATTATTTCATAACATTATTATATGATAATAATAATGTTTAATCATGGAATAATGTTACGAAATAATAAAGTTATTCTGTGACATTATTATATATGTAAATAATAAAGGGAATTTATTATTCCGTAACATGTATATATCCCTGCTAAAAAATCCAGCCTAAGCTGGTTGGCTGGTTTTAGCTGGTCAACCAGCCTGGTTTTAGAGGGGTTTTGGCCATTTCCAGGCTGGTTTCCAGCCATTTCCAGCCTGGTCTTAGCTAGTCAGGCTGGGAGTTGACCAGCCAAAACCAGCTATGTCCAGTTTAAACCAGGCTGGTCAAGCTGGTTTTAGCTGGTTTAAGCTGGTCATTTTCCAGCCTGACTAGCTAAGACCAGGCTGGAAATGGCCAAAACCCCTCTAAAACCAGGCTGGTCGACCAGCTTAAACCAGCCAAACAGCTTAGGCTGGTTTAAGCAGTTTTTTTCAGCAGGGATATATGGCTAAACATTGAAATATCTATTAAAAACCCCCCACGAAACTGTCCTTGAAAGAAAGAAAACAAGTCATCATGTCGAGTTGGTTGAATGTAAATGTGCTCATGTCAGAATGATCATGTTTTCTCTCAGACAGCTTCATTCATTCATTCATTCTTTCTTTTGGCTTAGTCCCTTTATTAATCAGGGGTCAACACAGAGGAATGAACCGCCAACTTATCCAGCATTTGTTTTATGCAGTGGATGCCCTTCCAGCTGCAACCCATCACTGTGGAACACCCATATACACTCATTCACACACACATACACTACTATTAATTACAATTTAGTTGATCAATTCCCCTACAGCGCATGTGTTTGGACTGTTGGGGAAACCGGAGCACACGGAGGAAACCCACACCAACACGGGGAGAACATGCAAACTCCACACAGAAACACCAACTGGCCTATAGCTGGGACTCGAAACAGCGACCTTCCTGCTGTGAGGGAACTCTCTTGCTTAGCTTAACGAAAGTAGCTTCAAGCTATTAGTAAAATAGCCCTGCTGAAAATAACAGCATGTGCTGGTAAGATATGTTTTGATGCTGGTCTTGCTGGTTTTAATGCTGGTTTTGCTGGTCACAATGCTGGTCAAGACCAGCACTCAGACCAGCAAGACCAGCATCAAAACACACCTAACCAGCACATGCTGTTATTTTCAGCAGGGCTAGTTAAGACATTTTAATATAATTATAGATTATTCTTAAATTTCCGCTGCAATTTATCTGCAGTTGATATTATAAGACTGATTCTGTGTTGACGTGTCTCTGATAAACGTCGTCAAGGACAAATAATTCCTTTTTACATTTTAGGTAACGTTATAGCCGCTACTTTCATATAAACATTTGTTTAACAGTGGAGACCACAGAGGTGGAAACAGAAATGTTATTACATTTTATTCACACACACAACATTAATAGTGAACATTTGACTTTATAAAATGATTCTCGACCCCTATTAAACAGAAAGTAAGACATCATTATGCATAGTTTAGTAGCTACAACACTTTTTGCAGAATTTATTATTATATTCTGCTTAATTATATTCTGGAATTTGCATCACATATTCCCAAAAAGAGTGTAAACACAGGAAATGAGATTCAAATAGTTGACAAGATATTACCCGCCATTTTATGTTACTGCAGCCCAAGACTGGTTACTCACTGAAGCTAAGCAGGGCTGAGCCTGGTCAGTATCTGGATGGGAGACCACAAGGGAAAACTAGATTTCTGTTGGAAGTGGTGTTAGAGAGGACAGCAGGGGGCGCTCAATCTGCCGTCTGTGTGAGTCCTAATGCCCCAGTATAGTGGAGGGGACACTACACTGTCAGTGAGCGCCGTCTTTTGGATGAGATGTTAAACTGAGGTCCTGACTCTCTGTGGTCATTACTAATCCCATGGCACTTCTCATAAAGAGTAGGGGTGTAACCCTGGTGTCCTGACCAAAGTCCCTCTGTCCGCCCTTACCAATCATGGCCTCTCAATCATCCCCATCCACTGAATTCTATCACTGTCTCTCCACTCCCCCTATAGCTGGTGTGTGGTGAGCGCACTGGCGCCGTTGTCCTGTGGCTGCAGTCACATCATCCAAGTGGAGACTGAAATTAAAGGGTCACGAAACACCAACACATGTGTTGAGCTGTTGACAGTCAAATACTGTATGTGTCAAAATGATTGAGTTACTGAGTTTACAGTATGTTAATATCACTGCAGTATTAGAGCACAATATTATAGACTGAAAGATGAGCGTAACGCCAGTTTCAGTCTCCTGACTGCAGACGGTGTGTGTGTGTGTGAGTGTGTCTGTGTGTGTGTGTGTGTGTGTGTTTGAAGAGTTTCCTCAAATCTAAAACACAACAGGAGCTGAATGAGGAAGAGCAATAAATCAGACTACACACACACACACACACACACACACACACACACACACACACACATATAAATATACAACATTTATAATCAATTATTATGTTAATATTTAATAATTATGTAATCTGAGGCTTGTCACCCCCCCGCCCCCAAAATAAGCCCAAAAACCCCTCTGCATGTTGTAAACAATTATACGTTATATTATAAAATAACGTGTTTAATGTTTAGAAACATTCTGAAGCTCCTCCTCCCAAAAAAAGTAGCTTTATATTTACTTTACGGTAACAAAGATAATAGTTGTGGACCGTTTTATTGACTTTAACATGCATGAAGTGACACTTCTCTCTTTAATAAAGCTGTATTCTTAACGAGTCCACTTCGTTAGCAAGAATAACATCACCGGCTTGATACATATTCATAATTTAATCCAACTGCAGTTGCTTCAGAAGACGGTGCAATTCCTTTAACAGACACAAGGGGGAGACATAAAGCAAAATACATGGCCACTGTTTCTAAGCCAAGTTTTCCAGAACTGGGTTGCAGCTGGAAGGGCATCCGCTGTGTAAAACACATGAATAGTTAGTGGTTCATTCCACTGTGTTGACCCCAGATGAATACAAGGACTAAGCCGAAGGAAAATGAAAGAATGAATGAATGAATGAATGAATACTACAACTAGTGCTGGTCACAAGACTAAAGGAAATCCTCCATGTTTTTGTTACTACTTTAGATTTAATTGTCTTTAATCCTCTCCTGTTACTCGTCTTCCAAGCCCCAGACTGGGAGGGGTTCAAGGCACTCCGGTGTAGTTTTATTTTATTTTTTAGATTTTATCAAATGTGTGTGTGTTGAGCATCAGTTAAGACAGCGTTAGCACCTGTCAGCTTTAATTGTGGGGAAAACTGGATCATTCTGAGCTTTTGTCAGCTAATTTATCTTCCGGGATTAAAATACACACACACATATATACAGTATATATATATATATACGTACGTATGTATGTATGCATGTATGTATGTATGTATGTATGTATGTATGTATGTATGTATGTATGTATACATGTATGCATGTATATATATATATATATATACATATACATATACATACATACATACACATACACACATACTTACATTATATATATACACATATATCTGTTAAACAAATGTTATTGCATGGATGTAAGGAAGATAATTAAACCATGTTGGTAAATAGAATTATAACATTTATATTTATCGATAGCCTTGACAAAGGAAAATTAAGACCTGTTTTAAACTTAAGACATACAGCACCATATTTCAGTGCATTTTAAAAGCCTAAATGTTAGTTTTTAGACCCCACAGACACCCTGTAGTGAAACTACAATGAAAATAAACATGAATGAAATGCATTTTTTATTTATTGCCATGTCAGCAACTAAGGCTATTTTCATGGCAAGAACATTTCAATAATAAATAAACAATTTAGAACAACAAACAAATGAAATCACAAGCTAAATAAGATTTTTAGTATTAATACATGATAAGATTTCTAAAATGTTTCTGGTGTCACTTTGTTAAAAATGTCCTTATGAGAGTTCATTTCATAATAAAAGTCTTAATTAAAAGCAGGGCAGTCCAGTAGAATGTGTTTTACTGTAAGAGGAATTGTGCAGTACAAACATTGAGTGGGGTCTTCATCTTTAAGTAAAACAGCGTGGGTTAATCTCATATGTCCAATACGACATCTGGTAAAAATCATTTGATCAAATCTAGTCTTAAAATGTCTTAAAATTCAGTTTGAGATTTCAGGTTGGATTTCATGTCATTTATTATTTTCTAATGCATCCCACTCCTCTTGCCACTTATTTAAAATGTAAACGTTGATAAAAGGTCTCATCTCTGAAGGAGGAATTTGACTTTTGTTCACCATCTGCTTCAAAGCGTCTTTAGCAGCTGCATCAGCTCGCTCATTTCCTGAAAGCCCAAAATGGTTTTGTAGATGGGGAATTTTGGGTAAAATACTATTAATTGAAAATAAACATGACAAAAGTCCCACAATCTTATATCAAGAATGAGTCGAGACACAAGACAAACGCTGAGTGACTTTTATTTTGTATTTACTGACTTTAACCAGCATGACTACCCCTACACAGACAGGTAAACCTCTAGAAAACAACACTCAAGTTAGTTCAAGTGTAAAAGGTCTAATTCATTCAAAACTAAACATTTTTGTCCTTTTCAAGTCAAGTCTTTGGAGTTCTGAGTTTGTTTTCAGTTCTGTGTAAAAGTCTCACAGCTGACGGAAACATGCATATGACGGAGTAATGCACATTAGAAAGTTCAGTACCACATTTTAAATTAATACAAACAAATGCGTGTCATCGTTTCATATAAAGGTATCAAACTTATAGATCCTTAGAGATCAATACTGAAACACAATGATAATAATATTAATAATAATAATAATAATAATAAGAGCCTCCGATAATAAGCTTCCACAGCTAGTTGAATAATCACAACGCCATCACTTCCAGCAAACAGAAAACCTCATTTACCATCTCAACTCCAGGTTGTAATTGCACTTATTTTGTTTTTTTTCCTCACTTGCCGACCACATTTAATAATTTTTATGCCTCAACAAACACAATGCGACTTTCATGCCAGCATTGGCTTGTTGATGCAGCACGTTTTCTGTTTCCTGAAATTGTAATGCTCAGATAACCATGTAGAAAATAAAAAAATAAGAAAACAAAACCCTTAAAAAGACACGAGCTTCCTCACAACTGTTAACAACACGATCAATATCACACCAGCTCTTCTACACCGCTAAAATAACACAAAAACACACACCAGTTTCGTGTCTCAGTTCATTTTCATGATCAATTCTGTCTTCAAAACCATTTTGACGAAAAAATAACGTGTTCTAAAACCCCTGAATTTGCTATTAGGATCACTGACCTGATGAATTCAGCACAATGGGATTTATTTCTCTAATGATTCGCACCCTTGAAAACAGAATGAATGTCTTCTGTACTTATTGCTGCTGCTAAGTCGGAAACATCATCCGCTGTTCGTCCTTAAGGAGTGAGAAACAGAAAAAAATGCTAAAACTAAACGCTAAGCTAAGGATTCATTCTCTCGTTATCAGAACAACAACAAAAAAAGGCACTATAATGGTCAGAATGAAGATCACAAACGAAAAACGAACCCGAATGGAGGGTCGGAAAAGCAGGGCGAACCCTCGAACGAAGCGTTTCTGATTCGTGAACCAACTGAACGTTTGTACCGACACTTGGCACGATAGAGAGAGAGAGAATGACGGCATTCCAATTTGGAATTAATTATTTTTTCTTGCACAGAATGCAGAAGGTCAGTGATCCGCGTTAGGCTTGAGCGAAGGTGCTTGAAATGAAGAAAAGAAAAAAACGGCTAACACTTACAATACACTAGAGTTCGTTAACATGTGGCGAACGTCAATAATTCGTCACATTAACCTAGTGTTTATTTATACGACGTAAAAAAATGTGCTTGGTAATGCGCCATTCACACGGGGCATCAACATTAACGCTTCTTATTTACTTTGAATGGAGTGACGACAAGCACTGCTGAACTGAATCGTGGGTAAGTCGATTTGCTTTGGTTCCATTGCTTATGGCAGAAGTTGAATTTTTGTAAGCACTAACACATGCGTCAGCCAATCAGATCGTTATATGGAAATTTAATAGTGAAGATGCTAGCAAATCAAGTTTGCGTAAGACCAGAGAATATTAATTTGTCAAAAAAATTTAGGAAAATCATACTATGATGATCACGTCAATGCAAAACGTCATAAGTTGAAAATTTTTTTAAATGTTAACATGCGTCAGCCAATCAGATCAATTTATGCAAATAAAATAGTGAAGACACTAGCCAATCAAGTTCACGCAACACTAGAGAATAGCAGTACGTCAAAAAAAAAAAATAGAAGAAAATCGTATTATGATGATCACGTCAACGAAAAATGTCAGAAGTTGAAAACATTTTTAAGCGCTAACATGCGTTAGCCAATCATATCGCTATATGCAAATATATTAGTGGAGACGCTAGCCAATCAAGTTCACGAAACACCAGAAAATACGTACGTAAAAAAAAAGTTTACTATGACAATGACGTCAACGCAAAATGTCAGTAGTTGTAAATTTAAGCACTAACATACGTCAGCCAATCAGATTGATTTATGCAAATATAATAGTAAAGATGCTAGCCAATCAAGTTTGCAAAACACTAGAAAATGGTCATATGACAAAAAAAATGGAGGAAAAGCATATTATCATGCTTGGTAAATATAAATAATCAATTTCTATACACAAAAACTACTATTTTTTATGTTCGTTTTTTTGTGACGCAATCGAAGTTGGATGTAATTAGCTGTTGTTACCAATGCAATCAATTCAACGTAAAATGTCAGACACGCACTCCAAGTGTTAACGCAAATGCCCCATGTGAATGAGACGTAATACTTTATGCTGTGGTCACACCAAATGCGAAATTGCTCTAAATTACTCATAGGACGTTTTTCGCTTGCGCAACTTTTCCGAGTCTAATTTTTTCATCTTGCATGAAAGATGCAATTGCACGAATACTGCAAACGCATCATGCATTTCACATTATCTATTTAATCTATCTAATAATATTCACATTATCTAATGCCGAAAATACTTAACTTCGCATTCGGTGTGTACGCCGCATTAAAATAGAGTTTCATTTATTAACATTCGACAACTAATGATGAGCAATACTTCTACAGTATTAATCTAATGTCAACATTTACTAATATTTTCTTAATCACGTGTTTTTATACACATGAAAACAACTATCATAAACAATTAAGTACTGTATTTTTGCTAACAGATAATTAAACACCGTAATATTTTGCTCCTTGTTAGTTCATGTTAGCTAACGCATTAAGTCATGTTAACAAATGAAACCCTAATGTAGAAAAGTCACAATAATAATATACTTGTATATAAAAGGAATGAACCTAGATTCATAAATGCTGATATTTGAACCTTATTGTAAGGTGTTAAAAATCAATTCAGTGTTAAGTACGTTCAGTGTTATTAATCTGCTGGTTTTACGCCTGATTATTTTTATTCGCTCAACTTTTAGTATTACATTGACAAAATGATGATAACAATAGACAAAAGCTCAGCGTCTGAACGCTGCCGATGGCAGTAAAGCGAACGTAAAAACATGTGAATAACACGTATGAATCGTTTCATAAAGATGACGAGTAGATATGAATTGCGCAACTTATGATAACGTGATTAACGTAAAGAATACTATTCAATACTAGTAGTGTAAAATACGTGAAGTGACTCACAAACCAGAACACCTCTAATAATTGTAACATAAAGCAGTTTAACCTTATATTAAAATAGGAATGATTACAAAAACCTCAAAACGTGAATGAATGTTCAGACAAAAAAAAAAACATCAACCCATTTTCTTACGACGAGCTCAGGTTTTCAGGACTTTGTGACCCAGTGGCTTCCCATGTGCGCATAAAACCCTAAATATCCTCATCATATAAGCAAATGTATATAAATAAAACAAAATGTTTGCGTTTGCGATGATTACAAGTAAAGGCAATCCAGTGTCTCTTGTAATCCAATAAACTTAAGTCTGGATTTGTGGAGAAATGTCGAGTTCCCAGATCAGATTCAGACCGAATGTAACTGTAAGTTAAAAATAGAGATAAAAGTCGTTAGTTAGGCTGCGCAATATATATAAAATCGTTATCGAGAAAACAGCATATGCAATATTTGTATGGCAGAGAGATGTAATAAATTACAATTCATTTGTGCATTTGTGTATTGTATGCATTGCAAATTTGACTATATATACTATATTTAGCCCCACCTCCATAGTAGGTGCTGCTCTGCTATTGGCTAGAGCAGTTCAAAGGTGAACATAGAGCTAAAAATAAACACTGAGATGAAATGACAATAAGACTCAGTTATTAATAGTGTCAAATATTAGATCAGAAATATAACAATCATTTGTTTATTTTAGTATGGTAATAGATACCATGTTAATAAATGATAATAAATAATTTAGCTAATAGGGAAATGTTATATTGCAAGAAATATCGGAATCACAATACTAATATTGCATATGTTTGCAGTATTGTAGCTTTTAGCATACCAGCTAAATGTACATTTTATAAGGATTCAGTGGAAATTCTGTCAGAAAAACATCAGAGCAGAGAAGCCAGAGGTTCACAAGAGCCCAAAACACCAGAATCACCATCACCACAAGCACAACACCCTGCAGAAGCTGATTATTATGCTTTCATGTGTCATGTATTAGAGATATAATGGATTAAGGCAAGACACTACAGAAAAAGAGGGTATAAAATGAACACACACATCACCATACTGGCACAATAGCTTTGGTTTAAGTAAGTAGATTATGGACAGGGTTTTGGCGTATAATTTTAGGACGTAAAACTGCTAAATTTAATGCACCTTACTGAAAAAAATTAGATAAGAATAAAATAAAAGTGATGCACTTCATAAGAATACAATTATAAAGTTTGGTGTGTGTGATCAGAATATAGAGAGATAAAACTGTCCTGTTTGGAGTGTGTGATCAGAATATAGACAGAAATAAAACTGTAAAATCTGGTGTTTATTTATGTCTATATTCTGATAACACGCACCAGATTTTACAGTATTTATTTCAATATATTCTGATGAAACACCAAAGTTTACAGTTTTAATCAGAATATATAGAGATAAAACTGTCTTATTTGGTGTGTGTAATCAGAATATAGACAGAAATACAACTGTATAATTAAGTGTGTTTAATCAGAATATATAGACAGAAATAAAACATAAGTTTGGTGTGTGTAATCACAATATATAGAGACAAAACTGTATAATTAGGTCTGTTTAATCAGAATATAGACAAAACTAAAACTAAAGTTTGGTGTGTTTATTCAGAGTATATAGAGACAGAACTGTAAAATTTGGTGCGTGTATTGAGAATAATATAAATGATAATAAAACAGTATTGCTTGGTTTATATAGCCAGAATACCGATATAAACACAACCACCAAGCCTAATGTATCTACAGTAAATGCTGAAGTGAGGTTTTTTTGGACTAAATGACTAGAAAACTATGTTTTGGAATTGAAATCTTCAATGCATATACAGTAGTGCAACAAAATAAAGACTTAAATGAGCTTTTTGGATTTATCTTTTTGAAATTCATATAAAAAGTTCAGACCAAACATCTCCTGTAGTGTCTTGCCTTAATGAATGAATGACTCAAGACGGAAGAACAATAAAATCTGGACGAAATTTGGTTTATAATGATGGGAAGTTTGTCATTTTCTCTTTGACAAATCTAAAGAAACTTTAATGACAATAACATGCCGAGACACGATGGGATGTAAGTTACGTTATTAACACTGCTCTTATAATCAAAGTTCCTGAAATAAGTCACTGTACTTTTAATTTGTTTAGCTCATTTGCAGCAATTTAAGAATCACTAAATGAATATAGATTATGAATTTTATGTTGAGTATGTCTGAATAACTCTGGTTAGTGTTTGTTTTGTCACGATGTACACAAAAGACTGAATAAGCTTGATATGGAGATATGAGTTTCATATAATACGTTATTTTCGGACACTATTAAAAGCAGGTTACCAATGCAAAGGTAGAACATAATGCAAAATAGGATCTCTGATTGTATATAAATGTATTATTTAAGCCAGAGATTTAAGTTGCGGTCGTATTTTACCAATGCATGACAGCTTCAAGAGCCAAATCTAGCGTTTATATGAACAGATTTCACTCATGTTCTGGATATTTGCGCAAGTTGTGTCCAACAGAAAGCGACTGAGCTTCCATCTGTATTATCAATGTCAGACGATGCATGCTAAATTTCAACAGCATTTAGCATTAAGCTTTAAATCGAAGATGGTTTGTCTATCTCTTATGATTTATCTACCTTTAAAAAAAAAGATTAATTGGATTTACTCAATTTTTTAATTAAGGTAATAGGTTGCAAGCAATTTATATGGGCTGGATTTAAACAAATTTTATTAGGTAATTCAGCCCTTATAAATTGTTCGCAACCACTTACCTTAAACAAATTTAGCAAATCCAAACTAACCATTTTTTTCCAATGTAGTGCTGAAAATGAGACCGCCACACTATACTATGAGCAGAAACAACAGATAAGGCCTCTCTAATGATTCATCTGCAATATAAATCATAACTTCACGACGACCACAAGACAAGCCCTTCACCAGTAAAGCCGTGTGTCGAGTGTGCTCAAGTAAACGCAAGTCTAAAACGTATTAAAGCTTTCAGAAAGAGTTCTGCAGCGCAACCCAAAACAACAAAAGAGCAAGCCTGAAGCCCACTGGCTGATTAATAAACACACATCGCTCCCGCCTGCCTCTCCAGTGAAAAAACACACACACTCTATAACCAGCCCGCTGCTTTATATTTGACATCACACCATGTCCTAACGCTAGATTACAGCAACACTGTATGTTGGCATTTAAATGTTTAAACAGCAGAGCCAATCAGATGCACAGAATATGGACGGGTTTATTAAAAGCGCATACTGAGTGGCTGATGTTTATGTTTACATTGTATTAAATTTGCTACGCAGCTCTGTGAAATCCTTGATTCTGATTGGACAATCATGACATTCCAAGGTGTTATTAATACTACTTATCCAGCAATCATTGTATCCAGCCGGTTGTTATATACTGTATACAGTATACAGGTGAGGCCAGAACTATTCGACCTCCTGTTAAATTGAAATTCTTTTATATTTTTTCCCCAATTTCTGTTTAACAGAGGGAAGATTTTCTTCAACGCATGACTAAACAATAGTTAATAACTCATTTCTAATAACTGATGTCTTTTCTCTTTGTCATGATGACAGCACATAATATTAGACTAGATATTCTTCAAGACACTAGTATTTAGCTTAAAGTGACATTTAAAGGCTTAACTAGGGTAATTAGGGTAAAGTTAGGGTAATTAGGCAAGTCATTGTATAACAGTGGTTTGTTCTGGAGACAATCCAAAACTAATAATGCTGAAGGGGGCTAATAATATTGACCTTAAAATGGCTTTAAAACAATTAAGAAGTGCTTTTATTCTAGCCGAAAAAAAACTAATAAGACTTTCTCCAGAGGAAAAAATATTAGAGGAAATACTGTGAACAATTCCTTGCATCATTAAACATCATTTTGAAAATCTTTGAAGTATAGAAAATTTACAAGAGGGCGATTAATTGACTTCAACTGTACATATAAAACCTGTCTGGCTTTATTCCGTGATAACAACCGGCTGGATGTGCATTATCCCTTACTTTACGTACATACTCAGTACCAGAAATCATCATTATCATAGCAGTTTATGCTTTTATTTCAGCTGCGATGTCATATGTCAATAGAAAATTCCTGCAACGGCAAATCTCTGATTAACATGGAAAAGTCGCATGTTACGGCATCACGTCATGTATAGTTAGGACACGGTGTTCAATTACAACAAAAATGGCACAATTCAACGATTTTTCCTGCATGTCAACAAGGCAGGAGGAGGTTTGCATATGCGGTTTACTTGGGCCTGTAAACCTGAATACCTGATCGGACGGGCTGCTGATTTCAGAGGCAGGAGAGAGAGATGGACAGAAGAAAAACCGCACCACTCAACAAGCCTACAGACCTTATTCTTGGCGCTACGAATTGAATCGAAACTTCTGCTTTTATTGGCTTCTATTGATTTCTAGTAGTTAAAAACAGCTCGTTCTGCTGCGTGACGTCGCAAACCGATATGGTCTTATTATAGTAATCAACTTTTTTTTTGTACTTGTTTGTAGAAGTTTATTACTAGTTTGACCGGTTATTATTCCTAGTCATTCCTCCAATAGGAAACTGAATTGAAAGTTCGCAAAAGCAAACGCACTTCAGCATCGCAGAATAAGGTCAATAGCTAGCTCTCTTTAGCATGTCGAAAATAGAAATTGTGCAATTCGAGTGCGGAAACACAATCCTATGAGACTACATGTACACCAATCTGCCTTCGGCTAGCGCTAAAAACATGCACCTGGCTACGAGCACGCTAACACATGGACACATCATATGGGTTAGCATAGAGCAAGCAGGAGTGCGCGAGCGGAGCTTTGTACACCGGTTCAGTCGCAGTAGATCTTGTATTTCTCGCTGCAGAAAACCACTGGCGCCCCCGTGTGGCCGTTGCTGTCGCTGCGACTTACGTGTGTTTGGCTGGATTTGATGCGCGGCGCGGTGTTTCTGGAGCGCCCGTTGGCTCCGGGCCGGCGTATTTGCTCGTGATCGAACTCTAGATCCTCCAGGCGCTGCGTGAGCGCTAGTTTCTGCTGGATAGCCATCCGTAGCAGAGAGTTAAGCGTCTTCTTCTCGTCCTCTGCTGCTGCTAGCTGTCTCTGCATCTCGTCCAGCTGAGTCACGTATTCATCACAACTAACAGACACAGAGAGAAGAAAAAAACACTTAGTGTCTCAGTATTATATTTATAAAGACCTGTATTTTGCTTTATTTAAAGGGGACCTATTATGCACTTATATAAGGGTGTACAGTGTGTGAATATATCCAATGGTCAACATTAATAAATTGTATTTGTTCTAATCAGACCTGATCAAAACAGTCTGCAGAAACACTTTGATTGACATTCTCTCTTTGTACGTGTCATCAGAGGGGCAAAGCCCCGCCCACTTGTGCCCATCTCTCCCTCATTAGCATAAACAGCAGCCCTGAGTGAGAAGCAGCCGTCTGTCCATTAGCCATTAGAGTGTTTGAGCTGCTGAAGATAATGTCAGCATAGACTAAGAGGATTATAGATGTTGAGTTTTAGATGAAGCACACATGAACAGCGACAGGAGCGACATAGACTGACAGAAGCATGAAGCACACACTGACCAACGACAACATGCAGACCTGACCACCACTGACAACACAAGCACTGCTGTTTTACATCTGCCACTAGGTGGCGCACAGTTGTCTGTAGCTCCGCCCTCTTTTTAAGAAGAGGAATGCAGAAATATACATAGATTATTTGAAAAAAATTTACATTTTTTATGTTTCTAGAGGAAACTATTGAAACCTTGAAAACACTAAATTAAAATTCAAGCATTTTTAAGGATTTCCAGCTCCTATATGAACCCTGAATTTATCAAATAAACCTCACAACACATAAAAACAACAACACATAGCTTTAACAATTAAGATAAATGTCAGTACTGCAAATTAGCATTAAAATAAAATAACTTCTTTAATAGAATTAAAACTAAAAATGGTGTGAATGTGGCCTGAAACTGTTCACTTTATGGTTTGAGTTAGTCCTTGTAAAGGATAAACTTAATAATAATCACATTTTACAAGTTTTT
>CAIGQZ010000348.1:4460518-4475620 GCA_903798205.1 Danio tinwini | reverse complement strand
CGGCATTTTAGGTTAGTGTTTACCAGCAGATGGCACTCTAGGCTAGTTTAACACTTACTATGAAATTTTATTTATGATTATTTCAGATTGAAGTGTGTAATGCCTAGTGCACACTACAGGTTTAAGACAAGCAGAGGATGAGTATATTTTTTATTTTGGGCAAACTGTCCCTTTAACAGTCCTAAAACAGTCCCCATTTACATATGCAAAACCTAACTTTCCTCTGTGTCTTGTGATTTTGTAGCGCATTATGAGCAAGCAGAGATGTCGGAGTGTGGGAAAGAGATTTCAGACCCCGTCCCTCAGGCTTATTAGCATATTAAAAGGCAGATACAAAAGCTGGAGGCCGCATTAGCTGGAGAACACAGCTGCGGGTGGGAAACTCACTATTACTGAGCTGTAAAAAGAGTCGTCGCCTCATCTGCGTTTGTTGATTAACAGCATGTAGAAACACGAACACTGGAGTCTCAGTGAGAACAGAAGGAAAGGACAGGATCGAGACTAAGCTCATTTTAGGACCGTTACATCTTTATGGTGACGATTAAAGAGATAGTTTACTCAAAAATGAAGATTCTGTTATCATTTACACACGTTTCACTTGTTTCAAACCTGATTAAGTTGCTTCTGTTGAAGACGAATGAAGATACTCTGAAGAGTGCTGGAAAACAGCTATTGACTTTCACAGTATTTTTGATCCTACTATGGAAGTCAATGGCAGCTTGAATTGTTACCACTCAAGGGTGAATAAATAGTGAGTCAATGTTATTTCTGGGTGAACTGTGCCTATAATTTTTACACTAAACTGCAATTAGTGGATCATGTTGATTAATGGATCGTTTAATGAGAAGTTTTCACTGGTGTTTTCCACAAGCTGTGACATGTAGACGCAGAAGACAACCTCTTCAGAGGCGTTTACGCTTGAGGGAAGACCAGATGTCGCCAGTTTGGGACTTTTCACTTTCAAAAGACGCCCAATTTTATATATTTTTGGGAGCGAAATGAAAAGAAACAAAAAATATCTAAAAGTAGGTAAAAATTTTGCAGTTTTACATGAATTTTACAGTATTTAATTTCTAATTCTAAAGATGTTCAGAGACTAGAAATTTTATTTTAGTAAATATATCAATTTAATAAATCTGTTTTGTTTAAAGGCACCAAAATATAAGACCCATATTCACTGAGAAATGGTTACAAATATTAATTTTCTAAATATTTATGCTGAGCACTGTATATATATATCTATATATAGATATAGATTTTATCATCACATTTATTTTATTGTATGAAAAGAAAGATCATTCATGTCAAACCCATTATATTTAATCGAAAAAAAAGAGTCCTTTAAAACAATATGAGATGCAGCACAGTGGCTCAGTGGTTAGCACTGTGGCCTCATAGCAAAAGGGTTGCTGGTTCGAGCCCCGGCTGGTTACCTAGTTTAACCACTAGGTGTCAAACTTACATACTGCACCTTTAAATGTGCATTTCCATCATAGTTTATGCACAATTTTTCTTATCAGATAAACATTTTATCCTATGCATATGTTATTTTTATGCGTATGTTCATTATTTATGCACATATTGGCATTTCCAATAAAGGATTTTTTATACACTGTGGCTCAGTGGTTAGCACTGTGGCCTCACAGCAAGAAGGTCGCTGGTTCAAGTCCCGGCTGGGCCAGTTGCCTTTCTATGTGGAGTTTGCATGTTCTCCCTGTGTTGGCGTGGGTTTCCTCCGGGTGCTCCGGTTTCCCCCAAAGTCCAAACACATGCGCTATAGGGGAATTGATCAACTAAACTGGCCGTAGTTCATGAGTGTGTGTGTGTGTGTGTGTGAGAATGTGTATGGGTGTTTCCCAGTACTGGGATGCAGCTGGAAGGGCATGCTAGAATAGTTGGCAGTTCATTCCGCTGTGGCAACCTGTGCAAAATAAGGGACTAAGCTGAAGGAATATGAATGAAAACAATATGATCCTATAGTCCAGATTTTGGACCAAAACAAAGTCTGGTGATTTAGAATGCATTTATACACTACTGCAATTGTATGAATAATTAAATTAGATTATTGTATAGTAATATAATGTATAATAATATGTAAAATAATATGAATATTCAAGTAAGTTGTAACAAGTCAGTAAATCATCATTTCAATCAGTCATTTAATGGTTCATTCAAATGATTCATTCAAACAGCTGATTCATTCAGAGATGAGACACCACTGTAGTGCTGCAACTCTTTTCAGAAAAACTTTTACCTTCAGACATAAAAAACAGCACTCTTGCTTTGTGATATCTTAATCCAATAATGGAAAATAAATATTAGAAGAAACTTATACACACCACTTTTGATTTCTGGCTCAAGTCATTCTACTAGTCGTCTGCATCCCACAGTCAAAGAATATAATCTCAATGCATTTAATTTATTCATTCATTCATTGATTTTCCTTTGGCTTAGTCCCTTATTTATCAGGGATCGCCACAGCAGAATGAACCACCAACTTATCCAGCATATGTTTTACACAGCGGATGCCCTTCCAGATGCATCCATACACACATATTCACACACACTCATACATTACGGCCAATTTAGTTCATCAATTCCCCTATAGTGCATGTGTTTGGACTGTGGGGGAAACCGGAGCACCCGGAGGAAACCCACGTCAACACAGGGAGAACATGCAAACTCCACACAGAAACACCAACTTACTCAGCCGGGACTCAAACCAGCCACCTTCTTGCTGTGAGGCCACAGTGCTAACCTCTGAGCCAGTGTGTCGCCCCCTTAATGCATTTGTTTTCAGCAAAGTGAGTGATATATTTGATAAAATGAGCTTCTACAGGGTTTAAAACAACATCTTGCCTTTGATCAGAGAGCATGTGGATGCAGATGCTCCGTCGCTGATGCTGAGAGCAGACATTGATAAGTTTACATGATTCTGCACCATATGGTGTGACGGATTATACTCCATTTAGCAAGAATTAGCTGTAGATTTACTGTGACACATTTCTACAGCTAAGACACTGGATTTACTGGCCCACAACATCACCCAGAGTCTGCGCTCATCAGGGTGACCATCAATGTAAAATATCTCACTCTACTCAAAGCAACAAGTGAACTATATTTTTTATTATTTTACTTTAAAAACAGCGTGTAATGTCCAGAGGTGGGTAGAGTATCCAAAATCTATACTCAAGTAAAAGTACAAGTAGCAAAGTATCTGATGAAAAGAGTAAAAAAGTATGTGATGAAAAAATTACTCAAGTAAATGGTTACTAGTTACTTTACATTATATATATATATATATATATATATATATATATATATATATATTAGGGCTGTGTATTGGCAAGGGCCTCACGATATGATACATATCACGATACATGGGTCATGATACAATATATCAAGATATATTGCGATACAATAAATATTGTGGTATATTGCAATAGTTTGTATTAGTATGTGTGTCACATTGTATTGACAACTTGATAAAGCCGGCAGATAAATTTAAACTCCAATTCCAATTTATTTTCCATCCATTTCAATTCATCAGAACTGCACAGTGTGCTTGAACAGGGAACTATATATATTGCAAAGCTTACAAATGGCTTTTTTTGTTGTCTAATTCCCTGGTATAGCGATAAAACCAAAGTGCAGCCACACGTCAGCTCTAAAAGCTGGAGGCACCTTTATATTTTCCGCCATGCTCACTCTTGCTTACTTCTGATACCGTACTACTTGGCATTTTGTTGATCGCGAGTGTCGATATTTTTGCACAGCCTAAATAAATAAATAAATATATATATATATCATACCTGCCAACACCGTTTTTCCCGGGAGTCTCCCGTATTTCAGACCCACCTCCCGGTTTATCATTTCTCACGGAAAACTCCCGGAATTTTAACCCCTTCCCCCGGTTCTCAGGTAATTGGTACAATCTGTAACACCCTATTCACATGGGGCTTCAGCGTCAACGTTTGACAGAGGGCGTGTCTGAAGTTGGGGCTGACGCGATCGTCATAGCAGCGTCAGCCAATGAAATTAGTTAGCAATCGGGTACTGTCTGAGCTGGTGTATTTGCATACAGCGATCTGATTGGCTGGTGCTTTCGTCGGCACTTGAAATGTTGAGAAAGTCCCAACTTCTGCAGTGATCAACGCCACTAAAGCAGCGCCAATGGATCCACAATGCAGTTCGGCAACGCCTGTAGTCACCCATTCAAAGTGAATGGGAAGCGTTGAAGCTGACACCCCTGCCCTGTAAATGGGGCTTAACACCCCCGGATTGTCAACAGACCAGGAACCCCTTCTGGTCGCTCTGTTCACCCACACACACACACAGTTGAAGTCAAAATTATTCACCCTCCTGTGAATTCCTTTTTCAAATATTTCACAAGTGAGTCTAACAGAAAGGTTACAGTATTTTCTATAATGTTTTGTTCTTCTGGAGAAAGTCTTGCTTTATTTCAGCTAAAATAAAAGCAGTTTTAATGTTTTTAAAATCATTTTAAGGTCAAAATTATTAGTCCCCTTAAGCAATATATTCGTCATTATATTCGACATTATTCGCGCGCACCTGTCATCTGGATAGTAAACAAACAGTGCGTCAGCTCATGTGTGATTTCGCGGCCACGAATATGTCAATACATAAAGACAGAAATGACATTTTTGGGTCAATTATTCCTTATAAATACAGTATGTGACACACTTAATGCCATTCAGAGGTGTCCACGTTGCTGAGCGCCTTTATGCTTCTCTCCCGAACTTGAAAATATAATTGGCTGAAACGTAGAGATGCTGAATTAAGATCGTGTGGGGGGTCGAATCGAGATTGCGATCATTTTCCGATTAATTGTGCAGCCCTACTCCACACACAAAGAGATCTGATCATCATCCAGTCTGTCTGGAATGACATGAAGAAACAGATCAAACTGAGACAAACTCAATCCAGAAGAACTTTGGCAACATCTCGAAGATGCTTCAAAAAACCCACCAGCAAAGCTACCTAAAAAAATGTGGGCAAGTGTAGCAAGAGTTTTAAATGCAAAGGCGCTCATACCAAACGGTGATTTGATTAAGCTAATGTAAGCGAATTAATCAATGAAATGCATTTATGCATTATTCTTCACAGCATCCTCGTTTTACAGCATTTTTACTCAAGTGGCTAAAACTTTGAACAGTACTGTAGCTTTCCAGGTAGGTTTTTTGAAACATCTTGGATCTTCTGGATTTATTCATCATGATGTGTGTTTTGATGGATGTATATTTATGTGTGTCTCTTACCGTGTAGCAAACATGGCTCTGAGTGAAGAGAACGTGGCTGCGTCCTCCTTCAGCGCTTTGAGCTCGTTGCGAAGCTTCATCATGGTTTCGGTCACCATCGCCTTTTCATTCTCATATTTGCTCTTCAGGTTGGCCAGAGCAACTTCAGCAGTCTGAAACAAACACATACACACACATATACACACACACAAACAAACACAAACATGTCATTACTTATTTTAAACTGGTTGTTCGAACAAGCAAGGTTTTCTCAAGGTTGTTTCATTCACTTTTGTCAATTGGTGAAGTTTGTTGGCTTGCTTGGTTTTGTATGGTTTCAATTTACTAGAACTACATATATGTTAAGCTGCTTTGACAGTCTACATTGTAAAAAGCGCTATAGAAATAAAGATGAACTAAATTACATGGTTATTTATTTGAACTGGTTGTTTCAGACAATATGAAACCACAAGGAGGAAATACATATACACAGGGGATACATGAACCAAAATACAGATGACGTGCTCATGCCTTTTACTTTCACTTTCAACTTTAAGTGAGAGTGTCTGTTAGCTGGAGAAAGAATCATGGGAAAAATACTACACAGAGCTGGGATATAGGCAATCGCGATTATTAAATCGTCAGCTTTTCCACAACAGACGTCCATCATTCTGAAGTCTCTGGCGGCCAGACTGCAGCTCTGCACAAGACGTTTAGCCAGGGCCTGTTTTTTATCGAGTTTGTTTTTTCTTCACTTTCATCAATCGGTGAAGTTTGTTTGTCGTCACTGGCTTGCTTGGTTTGGTTTTAATTAACAAGAATTTCATCTACGCTAAGCTTCTTTGACACAATCTACATTGCAAAATGCGCTACAGAAATGGACGCTCACCTGTTTGTTTGCCTTCAGGACGGTTCTGAGCGTGGCGATCTGCTCCCTCTTAGTGCTGAGCAGAGATTTGAGTTTGAGGATTTCCTCTACGCTGGCCTCCTGCTCGCGGTCGGCCCCGAGCCCCAGCTCCAGAGAGGCCATGCGCTGGCGGGAGAGCTCCGTGGTGCGGTCTACGGCCAGCTGCAGGTGCCGGATCTGGTCCCGGATGATGGCCACCAGGTTGTAGATGTTCATGGGCTCCTTGCGAGGATCGGCCACCGGGGACGGGATGGAGGAGATGGGAGATGAGGTGCCATCACTGGATTCGGTGGTGGGAAACAGCCCGCGGGTTAGCAGGATTGGAGAACGCCGGCCGCGACCATCAGGACTGCACCAACCACTGGTCTGCGTCCCGTTAACACCAGATTTACCTTCGCGGTAGTAATCCAGCATGATACGGTTGGGGGTTTCGTTGTTACACATGCAGACATGGTGATACAGATTGGCTAGCTCTTCGCTAAAGGTGGCTAGCTCGTCTTGCGCGATGTTAAGGCTGCCCTGGGATTCTCCCGCCACTTCGCTAGCCTGTCGGAGCTCTTTCTCTAGTCGTGCTAGCTGCTCGCGCTCAGACCGGCTGCTGCGCTCCAGAGACGTGAGCTGTGCGTTTAAAGATGCGACCTGGCTCTCCAGCTGTGCCCGCTCCTCCTGATACTGCGACTGACAGGCCGAATGCTCCGCCTTTAGCGTTTTGAGCTCCTCCTTTAGTTGACTCGCTTCAGAAACGGCGACCTGTGTTTTAAAAACATGACATTTTTCATAATCATTTTTATTTTTCTTTAGTGATCAAAACACTACATAACACAACTTAATAAGAAAACAATTGCACACCTTGTACTTGCACTGGAGGATCTCGGGTCCGTTGATGTCCACCTCGTAGTATTCGCTGTCTTCATGGCTGTCGCGCTCCTTCTCGTTATCCAGGGCAGACTGGCGCTCTTTATTGGCCTGCAGTTTTCGGATGGCATTGAGGTTTTCGGTGAGCCGTCCGACCTTCTCGTGTTCCTCAGACAGAGCTCCGTTGGCCTGCTCCAGCTGCTTCTGAGACTCCTGTAGCGTGGACAGAAGAGTCACCTTCTCCCGCTCCACCTGAAACAACACACACACACACTTCAGCTAACATAACACACGTTTCAGGTAAAACAGAGAACACAAGGCCTGCACCATATTGGGCAAATATGCGATGTTGTGGAGTATTGCTTAACAATATTTCCTACTAACTAAACTATTCTAAGCAATATACCTAAATGCATATTATGATCATGCTAAAATAAAAGGTAATATATATTTTCCTGAGCTAATTAACACACATTTAGACTTTAAAACACCACAAACGACTGAAAACCTTTTCATAACCGTTGTGGAGGCCAAAATCTAAATCTTGGGTTTTTACCCAAATCTGCTTCAATTCCATGTCAGCAGCTCCTTTAGACATATTATTTCAAGGTCAAAAACATGATGTGTTTTCCCCCACTGTATACTTTCAAAAATCAACACAAAAAATTACAATATAAGAAGAAATGCTATAAAACTTTAGTGAAGTAAACGTGTAAATAAATGTGATATCACATCCTCTAAGCCAGTGTAATTAAAAATGCATGCAGAAAAACTGAAAGTGTACTAGTCATCATCACAGGCATTGGTTTTGTTTTTTGGAGATGATCACAAGGAAGTGTTTATTTTTTGTGTCTCAGCTGTTATTTCCTGCTGTCTGGATTGGATTTGTGGATGATCAATAAGTCGTGAAGGCTACGTGAGGATCTGATTAGCATAATGTCTCATGATGTTTAAAGTAAACACTGCGCTGCTGCTGTGTGTTTCTGGCAAACGCTGATCAGAGGAAGAGTCGTGAAAGGTCAGAGTTTGTAGGTCGATTCCTGACAGATGGCTGGATTGACAGCTCATTGTGTCAGATGGAGGCGGAGCTTTAGATCTGACATCCACTAATAGGATTTCAGCAGTCCAGCTGTCAGCCAATCAAACGCAGATCTAAACACACACACACACACACACACACACACACACACAAGGACTGCATGCCTGGGAGAAATCTCATTGTGATTTTTTTGGGATAAGAACTGGGATTGATTGGGATTTAACAAAAATAAATAAATGTAGGTCAGCTGTGCTTATTGGTAGACCCAAGATTGGAGATTATATATGAACATGATTATAAAACAATTAATAATAATACAATTCACCTTTAATATACATGAGTGTGTCATGTTTACTTCTTTTTAGCAAAAAAACTAAATGACCAGGCTTTACAGAAGACACCTTAATGCCCATTTTGCTCATATTTCTGTACAAAGATTATTGAATATGAAACTTTTCTTTAATGTTTACAATACAAATCCTATTAGATTCACTTTTTTTGGTAAACAAAGCAAGTCTCTCATATAATACATCTACTAAATGACTGAAAATATTACTTAAACTGTTGTAAATAAATCATACAAGCCTCTCCATATTATAATTTATTGGATACATAATTATTGCATGTTAATAATATTACTGAACTTATTATGAAAACCGAATCAATTTTCATTTTCAAAGTTGCTGTATTGAATCTGCCACTATACTGATGCGCAGGCATTTGTAGCTCCGCCCTCTTCTGTAAAGAGCACAATCTCATTTGAATTTAAAGCATCAGTCACCAAAATGCCCCAATTTGTCTCGAAGCCTAAAAGGGTCAGTTTCAGAGAGCTAGAAAACATTATTAGTGTGGGATTTTGAGCTGAAACTTCACTACACACTCTAGGGCAGGGAACCTACGGCTCGAGAGCCACATATGGCTCTTTCACCAAAAATATGTGGCTCTCCAGCTGTCTTTCTTCAAAAATATTTTAAAGTAAAAAAAATTATATATAAAAATACAATTACAATTCCCTTTATATTGTATTTTCTACAGCAAAATGAATAAGAACTCAGTTTTCAATAAAATGACTTTTTAATCAATGCGCATATGTGGCGCTGTGGTTTAACTTGAATCTCAACACCAATAAAGGGCAAGCAACTTACATTTCTATGGTAACCTCACACACATAAATTCAAACAACATTCATGAGTGGCGATGCCAAAAAGAAAATATATATATATATATAAATTGTCCTTTCTTCATATATTGTGATGCATCGTTTTTTGTTTATTTTTGAGTTGTGCATGGACATAAATAAAGGCTTTGTTATATATACACACCCCCAATGGCTCTTTAAAATATGCATTTGATAAAAAATATAAATCAGAAAAGGCTCTTTGCTGAAAAAAGGTTTCCGACCCCTGCTCTAGGGACATCAGAGACGCATTTTACATCTTGTAAAAAGATACATAATAGGTCCCCTTTAAAAATGCTAAATCACAACAACTTTGTTATCATAAATAAAATCTTTAAAATCGTTATCAATATTTATTGACCGAACACCATTGTCAATATCGATTAAAAAAGATCTGGTATGTAGCTTCGGTATGAAACGCTATAGTTTTATTAAAATGTGGCTGCGAGCCTTCAAAGCATTGCCAATAAGCTTAGGGTGTCATTTCCATTTTTGTGCAACTTGCACGACACGCATACGGGAGTGATGTGTACATGTTGTGCAAGCGGCGCACACATGAACCGCGCGCATTTTCCAGCCGCACATAGTTAAAAAAAACATCTGAACTGTTCCGAATGCCACGAGCACAACGCGATTCATGTACAGTTGCAATCAGAATTATTCAACCCCCTGATTTATTAGCCTCCCTGTTTATTTTTTTCCCCAATTTCTGTTTAACGGAGAGAAGATTTTTTCACATTTCTAATCATAATAGTTTTAATAACTCATCTCTAATAACTGATTTATTTTATCTTTGTCATGATGACAGTAAATAATATTAGACTAGATATTCTTCAAGACACTTCTATACAGCTTAAAGGGACATTTAAAGGCTTAACTAGGTTAATTAGGTTAACTAGGCAGGTATGGGAATTAGGCAAGTTATTGTATAATGATGGTTTGTTCTGGAGACTATCGAAAAAAATATATAGCTTAAAGGGGTTAATAATTTTGACCTTAAAATGGGTTTTAAAAATTAAAAACTGCTTTTATTCTAGCCAAAATAAAACAAAAAGACTTTCTCCAGAAGAAAAAAATATAATCAGACATACTGTGAACATTTCCTTGTTCTGTTGAACATCATTTGGGAAATATTTAAACAAAAAAAGAAAATTCAAAGGGGGTTCAATAATTCTGATTGCAACCAAGTAGAACTAAACAATCTGCTTCACACTTTGTATGGAATATGCACATTTCAGTAATAACAGCAGACTAATTACCTCAAGACAAACACAGCGCACCTAAACACTGCAGCGCTTTTTACTTTTCTCTATAAACTTGTATCGGAGCTGCAGCAATGATTCGTTTGTGATCCTCTTAAAAATATTTGATGGTCACCTAGTTACAAGAGACGGCAGGGGGAGCGCGAACGCAAAGTCCATTGTAATAATCAAGGAATCAACACGCTCGCACTGGTCACTTCAGGCCAGAATAACAACACAGGCGAAAATGAGTGCTGTATAGCAGCAGTGAGGAGATTGTAAATAAAATAGGATGTAAGGATGTCGCCAGAGTGGCTTTTTGGTTTCTTTTCTTGTGCATCCAGCCACTAGCTCCCCATCTGAAAGAGTTTTTAGCATTGGGGTAAATCAAGTTTATTAATCAAGTTTAAGAGTCTCTTTAACACTTCTGTTTATTTTATTATAAAGTTATTAGTGATTTTGGTAAATAAAATAAAGTTGTTGAATAAAAAAAAATCCTGATTTTCATAAATGAATTGTTAAAAAAATATTCAATAATTATCGATTTCAAATTATATAAAACATGGTATCGTGATCTTTTTTTTTTTTTTTGCAATATCGCCCAGCCCTAATCAGAAAGATGGTAAATCTGGAGGCTTTACCTGCAGCAGCTGCTGTTTGAGCTTCTGGATCTCTGAGATGTTCAGCTCATTCAGCAGGTTGTCCACCAGACTGGAGGACGGCTGGAAGAGCTCGCTTTTCTTGGGTGTGGAGACGCGGTTGTCGTTGTTGTCTGTGATTTTATCAAAACCGTTCTCGTAGCCGTGCAGTGGCTCGTCGTTGTTGGGCTCGATGGAAGCGTCGTCGCTAAACTTCAGGCCATCCAGAGAGATGCTCAGGGGACTGTGGTACATGGAGTCGCTGATGCTCATGTACTGAGACAACTCCTTCCTCAGAGCCGCCTGCATCAACACACAACAACACTATTATAGAGTTGCATTTTAAGACCCTTGTCTAATGTTCAATTTGACTCCCCTTTCATTATGTTTGGTGCTGTTTTTACACCATTGATATCCATTATAATAATAATCACATTTTTGATTGCAAAGCCATGTCAGCATATAATCATGCATTTCTGATTGTTGCTGGTTTTCTCTGTTAGGAAGAGGGACAATATGCTATTTTTACTGTTGATCATCAGTTGTAGTGCAAAAAAAGCTTAGTTTCTGGCTTCTTTATGGAGTATACACTAACTGACAAAAGTTTTGTCGTCGCCAGTTCTGAGAGCAACAAATATTAACTTGATTTCTAGTTGATCATTTGGAAAAGTGACAGAAGGTGGATTTTTCCCCATGAATCATCTGTTGATCTGCATCCCAATCATCACCAATACTGCAGAAGACCTACTGGAACCAGCATGGACTCAAGATTCTCACAGAAATCAGTCAAGTTTGGTGAAGGAGAAATCATGGTTTGGGGTTGCATTCAGTATGGGGGCGTGCAAGAGATCTGCAGAGTGGATGATCAACATCAACAGCCTGAGGTATCAAGACATTTGTGCTGCCCATTACATTTACAAACCACAGGAGAGGGCAGATTCTTCAGCAGGATAGCGCTCCTCATACTTCAGCCTCCACATCAAAGATCCTGAAAGCAGAGAAGGTCAAGGTGCTCCAGGATTGGCCAGCCCAGTCACCAGACATGAACATTATTGAGCATGTCTGGGGTAAGATGGAGGAGGCGTTGAAGATGAACACAAAGACTCTTGATAAACTCTGGGAGTCCTGCAAGAACGCTTTCTTCTCCATTCCAGATGACTTTATTAATGCGTGATTTGAGTCATTCAGAGATGTATGGATGCAGTCCTCCAAGCTCATGATGGAGTCAGACACAATATTCATTCTGTTTCCACTGCAGCATGACTTTATATTCTATACTGGACATTATTGAAGGTTCAGTGATGAGACTTTAGTCTAAGCAGAGTCAGACCTTACTGTCCTAATGAAATCATTCAACATCAAGACATGATCATATTTTATTGTGCTCAAATAAGCAGAATCTAGAGGCCTTTGCTTTTCATATAAACCACTTCTGATACCAAATGACCAACTAGAAGTCAAGTTATTATTTACTGATCCTAAAACTGGGAAAGGCGACAAGACTTCTGTCAGGTAGTGTATATTCCATATGGATATATGTTTTTTTTGCACTGCAATTGATGATCAACAGTAAAAATGGCAAATGTGATCTCTCCCCAACAGGGAACACCAGCAACAATCAAGAATGCATGATTATCTGCTGTCATGGCTTTGCAATCAAAAAATGTGATCATAATGAAAGTCAATGGGGCAAAAACAGTAACCAACGTCACCAAATGGGAGTCAATCTGCCCAGACTGTAGTATTGAATTTGAGAATTTTCAAAGCATTTTCCCAAAATATGAGTCAAAATAAGATTTGTCACCCAAAATCATCACATTTGCTGAAACACAGAGAGAGTTGTGGCCGAATTAAGCCTCAAAATCACCCTAGAATGGATAAAAGCGACCACAACACACAAAGGGTTAAATATTATTTTTACATTTGCTATACATTTCAGTTTATTTTTAGTTCATTTCATTAAGAACCATCTTTCATATATTAGAACGAGTCTTGTTTATGTTTGAGCAGAAAATGATATTTCATCGTGCTTTAGAGAAGACACCTTTATGCATAATATGATTTTAATTTTTACAATTTAAGATATTAGGGCGGCACTGTAGCCTTACAGCAAGAAGATCGCTGGTTTAAGTCCCGGCTGGGTCAGTTGGCATTTCTGTGTGGAGTTTGCATGTTCTCCCCGTGTTAGTGTGGGTGTCCTCCGGGTGCTCCGGTTTCCCCCACAGTCCAAACACGTGTGCTATAGGGGAATTGATTAAACTAAATTGGCCATAGTGCATGAATGTGTGTGTATGGGTATTTCCCAGTACTGGGTTGTTGTTTTTTTTTGTTTTTTTTGAGTTATCCCTGAAAAAAATCATGGTAAGATTACTTTTTATTTTATTTAACTTTGTATCGAAGAACCCGGTTCTTTAGCGCAAACACAAATTCTAACACGTGTTGAAAGCGGCTCTTAGATGCATGAAAATCACATGCAATACAACATAATTACCACATTTTTGAGGTAATGCAAAAGCACTGAAATAGACTACATTTTTCTTCCCATTAAGATAGTCTGACGGACAGGATGGATTTATTTTTAGTACATCGACTGGAAAACATAATGAACCCAGGACATAGACTAGCTCTGAAAAAGCAAGTTACTCTTCAGTGTTTGGGCTTTATTTTGATATCATGAGAAAAAAATCCTATAGATTTCTGTTGACTGCTATGAGTCATGACATAAGAGTGGAAGAATCTGCCAAAAATGCCTCTGCAGTTGCTTAGCAATCCTCTGGAACCCACTCTGAACACACTAGCAACCATATATAAGACCATAGCAACCACCCCTGAGCACACCAGCATTACGGCTGTTCGGCTGTGGGTTTCGTCTCCTTCATGATGTGCATTGGTGTGTGTTAAGCTTATTTGAATAAACGAAAGCTAAAACTATTAGTCAAAAACGTTTTTGGTAAGAGAAGTAAAGTGTAAAATTAAAACTAAATAAATAGAGAACAATAAAAATAGAGAACATTAAAACTAAAACCCCAGTGTTGGGTTGCGGCTGGAAGGGCATCAGCTGTGTAAAACATATGCTGGAATAGTTGGAGTTTCATTCTGCTGTGGCGACCCCTGATGAATAAAGGGACTAAGCTGAAGAAAAATGAATGAATAAATGAATGAAATAAAAATAATTCAATAAAATGTGTTTATTTTCTAAAATATACATGTAGCCTATATATAATGAGTTTATTTAGTAAATGTATGCATTACTTTTTATTCAAGAAATAATGTATTTTCTATTTGGGCCACTTGAATTTTTTTAGGGCTACCATAAACTGAAGAGTTCCTGAGCGAAAGGCTATCAGGGATTTAGAAATTTAGCAAGCTGTGTTTTTAAAAATCCCAAAGACTTGCCTAATTAACCTAGTTAAGCCTTTAAATGTCACTTTAAGCTGAATACTAGTATCTTGCTAAATAAATAGTCTAATATTATGTGCTGTCATCATGGCAAAGACAAAAGAAATCAGTTATTAGAAATGAGTTATTAAAATGGTATTTTTAAAACTCTGTTAAACAGCACTTGTGAACATTTCACTCTATACTGTTTCTCATATATTATAAAAAGTGTTTGGATCATATCACCCACTGATGCTGACACTGATAATAATAGTAATGTTGATATACAGTAAAAGCGGTCTTGCCTTCTGCTCTCTCTCAGTCTTGATGGTCTCCAGAGCTTCTCCAAGCTGTCTCTCGGCGATCTCCTTCAGACGGATGGCGTCCTCCAGCTGACTGTTCAGAAACTGAGTGTCCTCCTCCAGACGCCGGATTTCATGCTTCAGACCCTCAAACTCAACCTACAAACACACACAGCAGATTAGGGCTGCATTCTAATGTTAATTCTATTCTAAAGTTTATTCTATGTTAACGTGTATTCTATCCTAATGTATATTCTATCCTAATGTATATTCTATTCTAATGTATATTCTATTCTAATGTATATTC
>CAIGQZ010000348.1:4457473-4460508 GCA_903798205.1 Danio tinwini | reverse complement strand
ATGTATATTCTATCCTAATGTATATTCTATCCTAATGTATATTCTATTCTAATGTATATTTATTCATATGAAAAAAGCACACTATTCTTAACAGTGTGCAACACTTTCGATTATTATCTGTCAGGCTTCTGAATATTAATTACATAGCTTGCATTCGCTCAAACTAATTTGGTAAAGTGAAAATGCAGATTATTCATGAGTGTGGGGCCACATGAAATTTCAGAAAATCTAAATATTTTAATGTCAGTTTTTCTCAATATGGTGCAGGCCTAGTATTCAGTGGAGCAGCGAGTGTTACCTGGCTCTGCTTGAGGACAGACACGTGTTTCTGCAGTGTGATGTTCTCCTCCTCCAGCTCGCTGTAGTCCTGCAGCAGGCGACACTCTCTGAACTTAAACTCCTTGATGTCGTCCCGCAGACGAGACCTCTGCAGCTCCACCATCTGACTGTTCTGTGGGACAGAGGAACAACATCAGCAGTCTGAAGAATTCTAGTGTAGGTTCTATTCTAATGTATATTCTATTCAAATGTTCTATTCTAATGTCCTGTTTTGATGCATATTTTATTCTAATTTTCTATTCTATTCTTAAGCTTTTCACTCGTCATAACACACGTGCTGCTGCTGATGTGACAATAAAAGTGATTTGATTTAATTTCTAATGTATATTCCATTCTAATATACACTGTATTCTATTGTAATGTATATTCTAACATTTGATTTCAGTTCTCAATTTTATTATAATGCAAATTCTATGTCCTATTCTATGTCCTATTCTGATTAATGTTTTCTAATGTAAATACTATTTAAATTTTATTTTAATGTACATTCTATTCTAATGTTTTATTCTATTCTGATTTTGTTCTAATGTTCTATTCTAATGCATAGAACATTTTCTGATTTGTTCTATTTTGATGTATACTACATTCTTATGTTCTTTTCTAATTTACATTCTGTTCTAATGCAAATTCTATTTTATTTTATTCTAATGTACATTCTATTCTAATGTTTTTTTTATTTTAATGCATATTCTATTCTAATGTCCTATTCTGATTTATGTTCTATTCTAATGTATAATATATTCTAATGTATATTCTATTCTAATGTTATATTCTAATGCATATTCTATTCTAATGTATAAAACATTCTAATTTTCTTTTATGTTGTATATTCTATTCTAATTTTATTCAATTGTTCTATTATTTTGTACATTCTATTCTACTGTCCTATTCTGATTTATGTTCTATTCTAATGTATATTCTATTGTATATTTTATCCTAATATATGTTCTATTCTAATGCATATTGTATTCTAATGTAAATTCTATTTTAATTTTTCTAATTTACATACTATTCTAATGTTTTATTTTATATTAATGCATGTTCTATTTAAATGTTCTATTCTAATGCATATTCTATTCTACTGTCCTATTCTAATTATTGTTCTATTCCAATGTATATTCTATCCTAATGTATATTACATTCTAATGTTCTATTCTTAATTATGTTCTATTCTAATATACTATTCTAATGTTCTATTCTAATGTATATTTTGTTCTAATATCCTATTCTGATTTATGTTCTATTCTAATGTACATTCTAATGTGTATTCTATTCTAATGTATATTCTAATCGAATGTATCTAAAATACAACAAAGGATCAAGCAGGAATAAAAGACGAGCTCATTTCTGCACTGCTTTGTGTTTTTTAAACACTAGCTATTTACCATTCAAGGATGTTCATTACAGTTGTGCATAAAACTGGAAAACTGTGTAAAACATATTAAAATAAAGCAGCGTTTCCATCCAGTGAGTGAAGCAGAACAAAATCGCCACTTCCTGATAAACTGATGATCAATGAACATTTATTGATTATCATCAGTGTTGGAAACAGTGCTGCTGCTTTATATTTTTGCGAAAATCATGATACTTTATTACAATCCTTGATAAATGCAAAGTTCAGAAGAGCGGATATTATTTGTAACATTATGAAATGTCTTTCTCGTAATTTGTAGTCCATTTAATGCAACCTTACTTAAAAAAAGGCATCTAATCCTAAAGTGCCCGCAGACTTGTGAATGGTCTTGTGTTCTTTGAGCTGTTTACTTGAGTTTATCTCTCCATCTGTACGCCTCCATCTTGATTTTTTTCTCCATCTGCTGCTCTGCTCAGCCACACGCAAAAACACATTTCATTTCACCTTAAACGCATTAATCCTCCAGAGGACTGCGCCGTCCTTTAAATCCTCACCGCGTCACACCATCTGTCTTTCTCAAAGGGAGGTTATTAATGTAAATGTTTCTTTTATTTCCCGCAGTCACTAGTAATCCTCATATTTATATACTTTACTGTGGCCTCACAGCAAAAAGGACGTGGGTTCAAGTCCCGGCTGGGCCAGTTGGCATTTCTGTGTGGAGTTTGCATGTTCTTCCCGTGTTGGTGTGGGTTTCCTCCGGGTGCTCCGGTTTCCCCCACAGTCCAAACACATGCGCTATAGGGGAATTGATCAACTAAATTGGCCATAGTGTATGAGTGTGTGGAAATAAGTGTGTATGGGTGTTTCCCAGTACTGGGTTTCGGTTGGAAGGGCATCCGCGGTGTAAAACATTTGCTGGAATAGTTGGTGGTTCATTTCACTGTGGCCTCCTCTGATAAATCAGAAACTAAGCTGAAGGAAAGTGAAGTAGACATGATTTTGCGGTGTGTGTTTTTGAGTAAATAAGTGGGTGTTTTCTTTATCAGAGATCAGCTTTCTTTAGTGAATCATTTGAATGAATGATTAAATGAATAATTTAAGACTTTTTGGTTTTAGTGTCATTCATTAACACATCAGTGAATAAGTGAGCATTTTTGAAAACAGTTTATTTTCTTAATGAATCAGCAGTTTTGAATGAATCATTTGAATAAATAATTCAAATAATCACTTAAGGCCAGGACTTATTTAGGTACTTTTGGACACTTCTTCTCATGAGAAATCAGCTTTCTTGAAGGAATCATTTGAATGAATGACTTAAAGATTCACTTAAGACAGGGACTTG
>CAIGQZ010000348.1:4444973-4454973 GCA_903798205.1 Danio tinwini | reverse complement strand
TTCCCTGCACTGTAAAAATGAACGCAATTTCAATGGTAAGAAACTGTAAAAATGCTACAGTAAAATCTGCTTTCTGGTTTAAAGTAAGGTTCCTTAGTATATACAGTGAATTAGCATAAATTGACTTGATTCCCTGAAGTGCAAAATATGGCTGCGATTTCAACAGTAAAAAAACTAAAAATGCTACAGTAAAAATCCATTACCTGGTAAACAGTAAGTTCTTAATATATATACGGTGAATTACTTTAAATTCACTTTCTAAGAATTCCCTGCTGTAAAAATTGCCTGTGAATTTAACGGTAAAATAACAGTAAAACTGCTGGAGTAAAAATCTGTAATCTGGTTAAGTTTCATTAATATAGATACGATAAATAACAGTAAACTGACATTCCCAGAGTTCCTTGCATTGTTAAAAAATGGCCGTGATTGAGATGAAAAAATAAAGAATAAATAAATAAAGACGCTAATAACCCAAGTTATGGATAAGTAAAAATCCATAACGTGGTTAACAGTACGTTTCGTTAGTATATATAAAGTAAATAACTGTTAATTGACTATCCCAGAATTCCCTCCAAAAAAATGGCTGTCATTTCAACAGCAAAAAAACTGTAAAAAAGCTACAGTAAAAATCCATAACTGGGTTTACAGTAAGTTTCCTTAATATATATGGTAAATAACCATAAATTGACTTTCCCAGAATTCCCTGCAATGCAAAAATGATTACAAAGCTAAAAAAACTTATAAAAAAAACTGTGACACAGTTACAGTAAAAATCCGTAACCTTGTTAACTATAAGTTTCCATAATATATACAGTGAATAACCGTACACTAACGTCATTTCAATAGTACAAAACAGTAAAAATGCTACAGTAACATGTCATAACCTCATTAACAGTAAGATTCATTAATATATATACAGTAAATAACTATAAACTGACTTTTCCAGAATTCACTACAATGCAAAAAAATGGTTTAAAAAAATTGTAAAATGTTAAATTTTGTAACCTGTTTAACAGTAAGTTTTATTTTAAAATGTATATATATACATACATATATACACACACACACACACACAGTATATTCATTCATTCATTCATTTTCTTTTTGGCTTAGTCCCTTTATTAATCTGGGGTCGCCACAGCGAAATGAACCGCCAAATTATCCAGCACATTTTACGCAGCGGATGCCCTTCCAGCTGCAACCCATCACTGGGAAACACCCATACACTCTCATTCCCACACACACACACACACACACACTACAGACAATTTTAGCTTACCCAATTCACCTGTACCACATGTTTTTGGACTTGTGGGAGAAACCGGAGCACCCGGAGGAAACCCACGCGAATGCGGGAAGAACATGCAAATTCCACACAGAAACACCAACTGACCCAGCCGAGGCTTGAACCAGCGACCTTCTTGCTGTGAGGCGGCAGCACTACCTACTGCGATACCGCGTCACCCTATATACATATATATATATATATATATATATATACACACATACATACATACATACAATTGAGTTCTGAATTTTTTTTCTTTTTTAAATATTTCCCAAATGATGTTTAACAGAGCAAGGAAATTTTCACAGTATGTCTGATAATATTTTTTCTTCTGAAGAAAGTCTTATTTGTTTTATTTAGGCTAGAATAAAAGCAGTAGTAAAAAAAAGTAGTCTCCAGAACAAACCATCGTTATACAAAACCTTGCCTAATTACCCTAACCTGCCTAGTTAACCTAATTAACCTAGTTAAGCCTTTAAATGTCTCTTTAAGCTGTATAGAAGTGTCTTGAAGAATATCTAGTCTAATATTATTTACTGTCATCATGGCAAAGATAAACTAAATCAGTTATTAGAGATGAGTTATTAAAACTATTATTATTAGAAATGTGTTGAAAAAAAAATCTCTCCGTTAAACGCTCTCCCCTTAAGACTTTTATCTTTGGGGTCATATAATAATAATCCATATAAATGGCCCACCCTGTATGTATGTATGTATTGTGTATATATATTTTTTTTCTTTTTTGAGCCATACGATTATTTTTTTTTTACTATTGCCAAAGAAATTACCCATGCAACATACGACTGCTCGATTATGTGCTCCAGTGTCACTAACTAAAACAGAAAACTTAAACGTAAATCAAAACCAAATTTATATGGAATTATGGCTGCACAATATTTGGTTTCAGCATCCATATCGCATTGTACATATCCACCAATATTCTCATCACAAGATATGCAATGTTGAGTCTGAACTATAGTTGACCAGGAGGCACAGAACACACGTGATATGTAGAGTCACTGCTAAGTTTAACCATAATAATGAAAGTTTAACGTTTACATGTGATTTAAGGCCTATAAATGAACATTTTTAAAAACAATTTGGTAAAAGAAATGATATTTGGAAGTGTAACAAAGAGTAATTGCATTTAATTTGTATTTTTATCTTGTTTCTAGTCCAAATATCTACATTTCAAAGTGAAAAGAAGCTTATTTTACTTTCTGAATTGGCAGATAATTCTGCTTGTTTTAAGGAAAAACTCTTCATTTGGTCTCATTTCTTCTGAAAATGAAAATATTACCATATTTTTACTTGAACTTAGAATTATTTGATGCTTGGACTAGAAATGAGACAAAGCAAAGGAAAGAAAAGCATTTATTGAATTGCGGTTATTCCATTTCTGTGCCTGAATACTGTTGGACTCCCCAGAAAACTATAAAAATAGAGCTATTCAGACCAAACCATCTTGTGAAATTGCATTCATATCACAATATTTCACTGCAGAAACATAAAGCAATATCAGATTTTTCCAATATCGTGCAGCTCTAATTGGAATTCCCACATTGTGATATAGAGTACTGAGAGTAATTTAAGAGTGAATCCCAATGCCACAATCAGTTTAACAATGCCATCCAGAATATGTGCTTTAACAGCTGTTAGTGTGAAACAAACGCTCCATAAACCTCCCACACTGAAGAAAGAAAGCGCTCTGCTATGTGGAACGCCCAACAACAACAGGCCCGATCCTGAGTGTTGAACTCGCTGCCTAATTTAGCCGATTTGTCTCCTAATGCATCCTCCAGAAACAAAGACACATTGTCTGGCAGAGCTGGAGAGAAGTATCCTGGCTCTCCACAGTCCTGCTGTTTGCTCAGAAGTGGAAGAAATGCTGCGCCGAGTCCATTGAAAGCCTCACGAATTAACCCACTAACCCGCTTCATCATGCGTGTTGGAAAATAGGCCTGTCATGATCAGTGTTGGGGAAAGTAAAGTAATGCATTACAATATTGAGTAACTCCCCAAAAACATTGGTATGTAACGTAACGTGTTACTTTTGAGTTAAAGTGCAGTGGAAAAGGAAACCACATCCAGATTTACAGTGCAGTAGAAAACCACCAATTGTAAACCGTGTGCGGTAATCATGTGACCTACATCTTCATTAACCTTACATGCACTTAAACTAGAAATAAGATGCTTTTTTAACTCCATCATCAAAATTCATGCATGATTTACCAAGCACAGACTAGGGAGGCAATGATTAACCGGTTTCACTATTAATCGCTCTTTAACTCGACACGGTTAATTAAACGTATGCTGCGTTTCTGCACGGAATAAAACTGCTGCAACTAGGTCAGCACGATACTGCAACAATCTGACATTGTGATATTGTATAATTGTATATGACTTGAATAGTATCTCTATTTGAAGTAAAAATCATTACCTTTGATTGGAATAATCTTGTAAAAAAGTGAATAATTATTAAATAAAATATAAAAGTAAAATAAGTAGTCAGATATTCAGCTACAGTAATACGATACTATCATGATATTTTGTCCCCGATAATGATAGATCACGATGTATCGCAAGAAAACAATCCACAATATATCACGATATTTGTAAATGAAGAGGGAAAATGCATCAAAAAGTTATAAGACGTATTTCTTTTATTAACAGCACATATATTTCTTAGAATTGCAACATTGAAATATGTTGATCCGCTATTATGAGAAGAACCACCTCATGCATATTGCTATTTTGTCCTGCCCCTACTGAATAATCAAATGTAATGTAAAATGTAAGCACTGTACATTCTTCATTGCTCATCAACAATAATCCCAACTCCACATTGCAGATGCTGCGATGCGGCTATTGCATATGCACACATTGCGTGATCGATGCTGAAATGATATATTGTGCAGCCCTAGCTGCAACTAAAAGTTTTGCCAACTGTGCACGAGTTTAAAGTTCCGAGCTTGTACACAATATGCACGCACACTGGATTAAGGCTGATTGTAACTAAGCCTGAGGATATTAACTAAGGGCTGTTCACATATTCCTTCTTTTGTGGGCAAGTTTGTTATTTCGAATAGAGGCGTGTGCACGGTTTGCACGTGCATATTGGGAGCGACGTGAGTCACATGACAAGAACTGACCACTCAGCTTCATACTTTGTATGAAAAAAAAAAACTAACTAAATGAAAATACCAAACAAGTTCATAATATAGTCAATCAAAAGTAGTTGGGTGAATAGACAATGCCATCGTCCATCGCCGATACACATCACGATGCTAAGCCATGGGAAAAATACACACTCAGGCCCCGTTTACACTGATACGTCTTAGTTTTAAAATGGCATTTTAGAACGAAAAAGGTCCACATCCACACTGGTGTTTCATCTGGCATTTCTGAACAGCCCTCAGTCCACACTATACTGCTAAAAACAAACATCACCTGACCACCCACACACACACACACACACACACACACACTGTCATGTGCTCGTCTGAGCTCCAGGCAGTCAGCAGGTGTTATGAGCACAAATTGCCAGAGAGCAGTGCACGTCTAACAGTTTATCAAGAATGTCCTGCTGGATGGCGTCTCACTATAGCTGTTAAAGGTGATGTTTAATAATCTAGTCTCTTTATCTAACGACTCTTCTGTCTCTTGAATCTATCAGGTAACGTGTCACAGCATCAGTACACTGCAACATCTTTCACTTTCACGCTTGTACTTAGTCGTTTTAACGTAAACCTCAGATACTGTTGGTTGGTTTCTGTTGGTTGTGCACCTTTTTTACCAACCAAGTTTGTGGACGCCATTATAACAGCACAGATCACTCCGCCTATTCATGCCAGAGTCCTGTGTAAAAAGTGATTGACAGGTGGTAATTTGTGTGTAACTTATCTTTATTAATTTATGATTTGGTTATGGGTAAAACAAAGACCATGCGGGTCAGGTAGTTGAAACGGTAGGCAATAAATAATTTGTAATAAATCAATTAATTGTTCATAAATAATTCATCGCCACCTACGACGACGATGCCATCGTCCATCACAATGTTTCACGTTAGACATTGTACGATGCCAAATTGGTCGAAACCCTAATCAAGAGAGCCTTTGACTACATTTGTTCTCGTTAAAAGGGAAATGCTTAGCTAATATGTAGCTTAGATTTACATTAGATGAATGCTATTTTTTTATTTATTCTTATTTTTATTTATGTATTTATTCATTGTTCTGTTTATTTTCAATGTAAAATTATTACTTTTGTTTAAATGCTAAAAACAGTTTTCCACTTATTTTTTAGTCCAAAGAGTAATGGACTATTGTTTGTTTTTATTATTACTTTGTGCTGTATTATTTGGTTACTGGGCAGAAATAAACAACACTTTTAAACATAATTTTCACGTGATTTACTAAACTAGTGGTGTTTTGAAATGAATGACTGCATAATAATAATCGTGTTAACCGTGAAACCGCGATTATTACTCAGACTGTAATCGTACAACCACAATCTATAATCGTTGCATCCCTACCCATGACAGCAGCTAAACTCATTTTCCAGCAAAGGATGTTTTATTAGCTTATTTTTTTAACACAGATTCCCTCAAAAATCAAAAGTATTTAACAACGCACAATAACTCTGCTTGTTTGGTTAAACTACTTACTGGAAAGCAATGTAGGTCAAACTGACTGATGCCAATGAACACAAACAGCTGGCGCTCACACACACACACACACACACACACACACACTAAGAACAGCAGCCAATAATAAGCTAAACGTGACAGGAAATCACTCAAGAAGAATCTCAGGATAAAGTTCAGATAAGAAACTGGACTAGACTTGTTTTTAGATCAACAGCAGGACTCAGATCCGTGATTACAGGCCTGCAGATCCACTGTAGAAAATATCATTGAGGTCAAGTTGGTTTTATATTCACACATTCAGTCTTTCTCCTTAATAATATCATTTCAGAAAAGTATTGTTTGCAAACTCTAACTAGTGAATTCATATTAGCAGCCAATGACTATCAAAGTGCAACACTGTTCACAGTCGATTAAATAGTGCTGATGCCGTTTTGAAGTCAGATTTACATGTGATTTCAGGCTGAATATTCATATATCTTATATAAGTACGATGATAAACAATATAACAAGTTGTCACTGAATTAATATGCGAATACAAAAACCAACTTAACATTGGTTAAAAAATAAAACTGCGATTTTGAAAAGTAAAAAAATGAAAATAAAAATAACCTAGAATGAATAATAAAGTGACAAGTAGGCATGGGACAATAACTGTTTTCAAGGTATACCACGGTTTTAAAAAGTCAAGGTCTTAAAACCGCCAACATTTTCTGCTATATCACTTTCACGGTATTTACAAGGTGTTTTTTTTAACAAGTTGTTTTAAGTTTTTTAGTATCAACAGGATCTTCAGCAGAAAAGATATCCAAGATGCTGTTTTAAATTGTAATGAAATCTGTGTTTTTTTACGGTGGCCGAGAGAGCTTAAAGCGCTGCAATTTAAAAAAAACACATGCAAATTAGGAAACGATCTTCATCATGTTGACAACACGCCTGTAGAAAATTCTCACAAAACAAACAACTGAAGAAACGTGCTGCATACTATTAAAACAACGTTTCTCATTAAATCATCAGTTTATTTAGGCTACTATTTACAAATAGAATCGTGTAATCAGGATATTAAAATAAACAATAAAATAATAGCCTCACCTTTAAAAAACAACTTCACTGAGCAACAGTTACAGCATAATAACACATCCATATCTCAGCAGGGTCCGTCATGTTTTTGGGTCCCCTTTTTTAATTTGCTGGTGTTTTCTTAAATTGCAGCGTGTTAAGCTCTCTCGGCCACTGTAGGTTTTAGCACTAATGAAGACAGCAGAAGTCAATGATTCATTTGAATTATTTAACCTGACATGTTTACTGCTCCAAAATATTTTAAAAGTTACTCAAAATATATTGTGTTCAAAGGGGAAAAAGATTTAGTTTTTGACCCAGACATTTAAAAAGAATATGTTTTACAGCAGCAATCACAATACCGTAAACCGTGATCATTTATCCAACGTTATCATACCGTCAGAATCTTATACCGGCCCATGCCTAGTGACAAGCAGTTTATACTAAACAGGGCTCGAAATTAACCTTTTTTCTTGGTAGCACTGCTGCTCCTAACTTCAAAAATGTAGGGGCACCTGACAAAATTTAGTCGCACCCACCAAAAACTATGAGCACAGTTACTACGCTCATAGTTTTTGGTTGATACGTTTTATATGAACAGATTCTACTATATATTAACACTCTAATCACAACTAACAAATAAACAAAAATCTGCATGCCAATATCGTGACGATTAAATGAAGGATTAAATAAGAACATCTCATGCTTAAAATGTGTAAATTCAGTGGCAAACACTGTTACCTGAAAACGTACCATTACCTGTCTGGTGAATGCTTTAGTCATTTTCATAGCGGACTTTAAACACGATGTCTTTTATCCATTCTTGGAAAAGTGTGAATGCTGGATTGACATTCATTACATAATCACTGGTCAGATGTGCCATTATCTGTAACATTAGGTGGTTTCTAAAACTAAATCTGTCAGTGTTGTTTTCATTCTCTCGTATCCAGACCTTTACGTTTTTGTGGCTGTAGCTCCCTGTCATCGGAATTGAGTGATTGACAGCTGATATTAGCCAATCCGATCGCGTTTTGTTCTAGCACAGTGGGCCAATAAGAAGAGCCTGAAGGCAGGGCAAGCATTGCAGGCTTTGTTTACTGCAGCAAGTTGACATGTCAACTGTTTTAAACAATTCCTGAGCGCTGCACATGGGATTTTTAGGTGCAAAGATGCTTAATGCGTGAATGCCTAGTAATTCCACGCATGTGGTGAACATTTTGCTGTGAAAACTGGTTGCACAACATCAATTTTATGCACAATTGCTCCCAAATATATTTTGAGGTCGCATAGATAAAATTTCGGGCGCATGTGTGACCATTTTCGAGCCCTGCTAAACACATTTTGGTCACACTAACCGTGTTAAAATGATGATTCAGTGGATCAGAATCTATGAGAGAACTAAATAATAATAATAATAATAATAAAGATGATAAATCAATCAAATAAACAAAAAATACAACAAAAAATACATTAAATAATAAAAATGTTATGTTCTAAGATAAAATAAATAGGAACCCGCGGCCCCTCCTTTTTAATTCTGTCATTAATTATCATAATTTTTCTCTTTTATCTTTCGTTGGTGGGGTTGATTTGGGTTGGGATAAAAGTAATGTTCTGGATGTTTGAGTAACTATTCCATTATTATTCTGTATATATATATATATATATATATATACACAGGATAATAATATACATATCTTGTACTTACTGTTCTTTAAGTATGTGTTTAACAATAAATAAATAAGTGTTTAGTCGTTGTGTAAATGATACAATATATAGCTAGATCTACATAGTATGTTTGACATGGCGTTCCCATCACTATCTGCTTTTGGTAGTGTTTTGTCTATGCATTACAATGGTGTAAAGCAGATGGTAATAATTCAAAACATTGCTGTATTAACACTTAATGACATTCATTTTTAAAGGTCCCGTGAGGTGCTTTGAAATGTGCATAATTTTTATTTGATGTTTGACGTAATCTAAGCTTATACATGAATACATGGCATATATTAGCTTTATAACAGCCAATAGCGTTTGTTTTTCTCACAGCTCTGCCAGTGAAAGTGGTTGAGCTGAAGCGCATCAAATGAAAAGCCAATGAGAAGAAGGGGGCGGGGCTTGTCAGACACTAGAGAGCATTTGATTGGTCAGAAGATTTGATGAGAAACTGAAGTATGAGGGAAAAAAATCGTCGATTATTCAAGCGAAAGATACAAACTACAGGCTTTAGATGTTTATATCAGGTTTATGTTTCCTAAATGTGAATTTTGTCACGGTTTCGGAGCACACAGACATCCTTAAAACTAACATACTGATAATAACATCTAAAAAAATGTATTTTAATTTCACAGGACGTTGAAGAATCTAATTCTGCCACCAACAGCAACCATTGCACTGACTATTTTTTTTTACAATGCAATCACAATTGTTCAGTTTTGACCAAAAATACTCAAGAATTATTTTCTTAACTCTAAATGTGCTTGCTACTGACAAACCAACAGGTTTAAAACAATCTCCTGAAGTGTGATTGAAACAGCAGGAGCAGAAACAGACAGAAGTGTTTTTATCTGAGGGCCAGCCGCTGCATTCCCAGCATTCCTCTTTAGGTTGAGACTCGCTGAGCCGTTTTAGGCGGAGACAGAAACTCCCGCACAAATTCAAACACACTGATGTCTTTTAACTCACAGATGACAACACAACACTACATATGTTACAATGCATTTTATAGACTGCACTATGAATGAGTCCTACATGCTCGTGCTGTGCAATAGGACAATATACATATCGTAAAACAAAACAAACAGTCGGTTATATCGTGGTGTTGCAAAACATACTGATTACAGTAACACTTTTTCATCATTTATATCTTATAAACTATTATAGGAGCACAAACAGAAACAGCATCGTGAGAAAGTTGCAATATTGAAAGACAAGTACAATGTTTACATTTAGCATTTTATTAAATGATATTTTCTATCAGGGCTGTAATTGTTAGTTTTTAAAAAGTG
>CAIGQZ010000348.1:4374426-4423332 GCA_903798205.1 Danio tinwini | reverse complement strand
AGAAAGAAAGAAAGAAAGAAAGAAAGAAAGAAAGAAAGAAAGAAAGAAAGATTTTGGAGTGAGCAAATGATCAGAAAGCATTAATTGGGAAAGTGAAGAAACCCGTGCATCACCTTGAGTCAGTGCCCCAGTGCATGGCGTAGATCTTCGCCAAGTGTCCCCTCAGTGTCCGTCTAGTGCGCATCTGAATCCGCCCCACAGGCTCAATATTAGCTGTGATCTGTGGGAGGAACACAAGCAGAAATTATACAGTTAAAGTCATAAAAAAGGTGCAATATGTCATTTTCACCACTAGTGGGCATGCATTCACAACAAACAAAGGCACAGTTTGATGACAAAAGTCTTTGTTTTCGAATTATTCAAAGTTATAATTTCTATGATTGAGACATGTAGTATATAGATGCATCTTGACCAAATAATGTCTTATGCTAAAAAAGAATACATCTTATTTATTCAACTTTCTGGTATTTTGTGGGTCACATGTTACATTTAAAAAAGTCCTACCTGAGAGAGGGTGGCATCCGCACATGCTTTCCGTGCATCCTTGAAAAGAAAACAAAAAAATAAATCCAGATTAAAGGTCATATTCAGAAATACAAAACTTCAGAGACAAACACCCTAAACAAAGGCCTTGTGGATTTTGAGCTAATGAGATTGCCCTGTGGGCGGGGCCAAGACCTGTCACATGACTGAAATAGTCCAGAATGATTGGTCAGAATTGTAACAGTCAGCATTACATTTAGCATAATTAATAATTCCATTATGTCAGCCAAAATGCCTTTTCTAAAACCATTAACTAGTATATTTGTCCTTTTGTGCATTTTCTTAAATGTGTGTAACATGATTCTCTTCATAGCTGCTTTCTTGCCGTCTCATACTAATGCATTAAGCAAGACTCCCAGTGGGAAAAACGAAAGGAAAATAAAGTCCCGGAAGCAGCGTTATTGAAATAGTGGCCAGCGCTAATGAACACCATTAATAACAGAGCAGAAGAGAAGATGCAGCATTCATCAGTCCTGCTTATGACATTCAAAGTGTTTGGCAAAAATATATATATTAATAATCACTGAAGAAGTGTAATGAGCAAAAGTGCCAATTAAATTGCATATATATTATAAAAATATATAGTTTAATAAATCAAGAGCACCGATCAAATGTAGTGTTGCCACAAGCAACCAGCATATCAGTACAAAATTGGTAGTAATTTTATTTTTTTTATTCGGTAAGGGTGAGTAATCAAAACAAACAAAGGCATAGTTTGATGACGCAGTACAAATCTTTGTTTTTAAAATTATTCAAAATAAGAATTCTTTCTAGTAAATGAGATGATTATTAATCCAGTTAAATTTGTCTTGGCTTATAGGACCCACTAAACACATATGCATGTTTATAAGAAATTAAGTTAACTATTTAACATTTGTGCTTATTTTTGTACTATATTTATATAAAATACTATATAGCTGCTTATTTTCTGATATATATTTTTTCAGAGGCTCTCAACTTTTTGTTTTTTTAAAAGAAAGTACCAGTCAAACGTAGTGTTGCTACAAGACCCGATACTGTGGTACGAATCGGTATTAAAAAAACAATACGGTACCATTTTTTAACAGTGAGTTATGTCATTTTCACCACCAGAGGGCATGTATTCACCACAAACAAAGGCATAGTTTGATGACGCAGTACAAAGTCTCACTAAAAATGAAAAATGTTGCACTTCTACTAAGTGAGATACATAGTAATAAATAATGCATTTAAATTTGTCTTGGCTTACTGGACCCACTAAACCCATATGCATGTTTATAACAAAATAAATTACCTTTATTTAATAATTGTGCATATTTCTGTACTATAATTAACTGTACTATATAGCTACTTATTTTCATTTTCTGATATATTTTTTCATATCTTATTCTGGTAAAGCACTTTTTGACAGTTCATGCGCTTTTTTTAAATGTCATTTTGATTAATGTGTAGCAGTTTGTTTTTTAAATCATGCATTTATTATTCAAGCTAACTTTAAAAATTACTTTGATTAAACTGCTGTTGAATGTCGTTTAACTTTGTTGATATAAATAGTGTGTTGTTCAGCTAGTATGCTTTTTTGTGTTTTGCTTTTGTAATGAGGACAGTGTAATTTTACTGCTGCCTATTAAATTACACAATTAAATATTGTGATTATTCTGATTGCAATATTATATAAACGCATAACAGCATTTTTTTTTTAAAGAAAGCACCAGTCAAATGTAGTGTTGTTACAATGGTACGAAGTCGCTACTACAGAATAAAACTTTATAATACCAGGTTATTTTTTAAAGGTGCAGTATGTCTTTATGACCCGATACTCTGGTACGAAGTTGGTATTAAACCATTTTTTAAAGGTAAAATATATAATTTTCACCACTAGAGGGTGAGTATTCACAACAAACAAATGCATAGTTTAATGACGCAGTACAAAATCCTTGTTTTCAAAATGAAAATACAGCATTTCAACTAAATGAGAGATGTAGTTATAAATAATCCAGTTAAATGCGTCTTGGCTTACTGGACCCACTATGCAAATTGAAATTTACTTTATTTAATAATTGTGCATATTTTTTGCATATTATAATAACAGTTCTATTAAGCTATTTTGGTACTGATTACTGAAATGTTGGTACTACGACAACCCTAGTCAAATGCATAAATAAATTAGCATATTGTTAATAAAAGCGGATATTGCATAAGTTGGATTTTAAGGACATTTATTTTGCTGTGGCAATTAAACATTTTGTCTGTGCATTATTGTTGATATAATTACGCATGAATTCAGATGGTTTCTCTGGAGTTCAATAAACAGGTCATGCAAAGTACAAAGTCAGTGCGGTCAGAGCCATTGCTGAACCCAAGCCAAGTGAACCACATCAGAGAGCCTGAAATCCACTGATGGCTGAATTCTGATCTGACCGGGAGTTTTCTGATGGCCGCATTGTCTGGAATCAGTTTAACACGTCTCTCTCTCTCTCTCTCTCTCTCCAGCACTTACTGCAGTTTCAGACTACTCACACCAGTCTACACCAGCGCTGGGTGTTATTATTCACAAAATCAGAATATTCGCCTATCTATGTGTGTATGAATGACTGTGTGCTTATATATGCATTTGTGTGTGCACTTATTAGGGCTGAACAATATATCATTTGAGAATCAATATTGCAATGTGTGTATCTGCAATAGTCACATTGCAGTTTATTACAGATTAAAAGATAAAGATTTTAAATTATTTATCATTGTATTATTTATACAATGACGTCAGTGATTACTTGATTATTCAAGCACAGAAATTAAACACTGTTAGACTCCCCAGAAAAACAAAGCACGGTTTATTTATATTAGCTCGTAATTTATTCGAATTTATGCAGATGTACTGCACAGACTTGAGCTGTGTTCGAAATCACATACTTCTATGCTATATAGTACGCTAAAAACAGTGTGCAAGCCAATTAGTATGTCCGAATTCATAGAGTTCGGAAAACAGTCTGCGAGAAATACCCGGATGACCTACTACTTCTAGTGAGATTCTGAAGTGCGCATCAGATGGACGTTACACTATCCCATGATGCACAGCGAGAGAATTCATGAATAGAAGTGAAGCGAGGCAACTGACGCGGGTAGGTCACGTGATGATGACAAAATGGCGGATGTAGTACGTCCAAGTTCCATTCATACTACTCACATTCATACTGTATAGGACATACTTTTCTAACAGCCGAGTAGTACATTTAAATTCAAATGCAGTGCCTACTGAGTAGTAGGCGATTTCAGACGCAGCCTTGATCATCCCGGTCATCTAAATCATAGGCTCTCAAACTGGATTCCTTGAGGGCCGCAGCTCTGCACAGTTTTGCTCCAACCCCAGTCAAACTCAGCTGATCCAACAAATTAAGGTGTTCAATACTACTAGGGACTATTAACCAGGTGTGATTTGGAGGTGGTCAGAGCTAAACTGTGCAGAGCTGTGGCCCACCAGGAATTAATTTTGAGACGTTGATCTAAATAAATAAAATCTGTCCAAATAGAGCTATTCAAATCATCTGGGGAAATTATATTTACACCCTGGCAAAACAAAATACTACAATGTCAGATTTTTCCAATATCATGCAGCCCTAGTACTCATGAATGTGCGTGTGTGCGCATGCTTATTTATGTATGTGTGTGTTTGTGTGTTATGCATGTAGTGACTGACTCTGATCTGGTTTTTCAGCTGTTCAGCCTCCTGACGTAACTGGTCGAGTTCGCTCATTTTCTTCTGCCTTACTCCGTCCGCTCACTGGCGCTCGCACTGATCTGTAAAACACACACACAACAGCATTATATTGCCTGCATCTTATTAAACAATCAATCTGCAGAACATTTTATCACAGTTCAACATTTACCAACTATACATTTGACAAAGTTGATGTTCATTAAAGCTGCAGTAGGTGATCGTCCTCAGAAACACGTGTTGTTGTGCTAGTTGAAAGTCTCTTCACATTCCAATGGTAATGATTAAAGTAAATAATCTACATGTATTTATATGTAATTTTATATTGTGGGTGAGACACAAGACTAAAAAAATGTTGATCCAATTAAAATTTCAGGCCGATAATTTCCATAATTCTGATAATTGTCTGTCAGCAAATGTAGATTTGTACATCTGCGCACCCCAGTCACGCAGATCCGCTGTTTGCGCGTTCATGAGCACACAAGAGAGAGAATCAAAACTTGTTAAACTCCTACATTAATATTGGAGTTAATTTTGCACGCTGGAGTAAGGATGACACCATGGCTGAAGTATTCTTGTTAGACAGGTCATGTTCTGTTTAAAACTCTTTTAGTCATGCAGAGCTGATGTAGATTGTGTTGTTATGAATGGGTTATCTGCACAGAAGTGTTGTTCAGCCACTGAAATCTCCCGCTGAAAGATTGATGTGACTGTTTTAAGTTTCATAACGTCCTTTAACAGCATCGATAATGCAGATTTATATTCAGTTTAACAACAAAACATCAGTAAATAGCACTATTCCACCTAGCCTGCTTTACTGAGCTGAAGTTGCTTTTATATTTGGTTCATTTCTGAACAATGACAGCCTGTAATGAGCTCCCTATATTGTTCACCGCTACTCTGAATATTCGGTCTGAAATAGCATGTAAGTATGGCTTTGTAATAAGTGTAATTCCTGCATGCCGCAGGCCAACCACTGAGCCTACAGTAGTGGCTTTAGGACAAAGCGTGTGAGAGTTAGAGCAGCGATCCTTGCATGCGTGAAATATTGCACATTATGACAAGTTCTGCTGCTACACAACTGAACACATGCTGGATATAATACTATACTTAAATAAGTTTTCTAACTGGAGAATGACATGATCTAGTGCACTGTAAAAAAAAAAATGCTGGAGTGCCGTAAATAAACCGTAAAATTACGGCCCTTAAATTACAGAAATTTACTGTAAAAAAACTGACAATAAATTACAGAAATTTACTTTAATTTAAATTTCTGGTAAATTTCTGTAATAAAATATTCAAGTCAATGGCTGTTTTGTGTTTAAAAGAAGAAACTCAACAAGCTTTAGAACAAGAAGGATGAAGTGATTCACTTTGAGCATCATCTATTAATAATGTAGCCATGCCAATTCTTAGCTAGCTTTAGTCAGCATTAACGAATGAAACCTTAAAGTAAAATGTTTCTTAATTTACACCCCAAAAACCCTTTCAGTAGTGCTGTTTACGGACTAAATCACCATTGACAATGCTAGTAATATACACTCACCGGCCACTTTATTAGGTACACCTGTCCAACTGCTCATCAACGCAAATTTCTAATCAGCCAATCACATGGCAGCAACTCAATGCATTTAGGCATGTAGACATGGTCAAGACGATCTACTGCAGTTCAGAGCGAGCATCAGAATGGAGAAGAAAGGGGATTTAAGTGACTTTGAATGTGGCATGGTTGTTGGTGCCAGACGGGCTGGTCTGAGTATTTCAGAAACTGCTGATCTACTGGGAGTTTCACTTCATTTTCTTGGCACACTTTGGGCTTATTAGCACTAATTGAGCATGGTGTCAACGCCACAGCCTACCTGAGTATTGTTGCTGACCATGTCCATCCCTTTATGACCACAGTGTCTCCATCTTCTGATGGCTACTTCCAGCAGGATAACGCACCATGTCATAAAGCACCAATTATCTCAGACTGGTTTCTTGAACATGACAATGAGTTCACTGTACTCAAATGGCCTCCACAGCCACCAGAGCTCAATCCAATAGAGCACCTTTGGGATGTGGTGGAACGGGAGATTGGCATCATGGATGTGCAGCCGACAAATCTGCAGCAACTGCGTGATGCTATCATGTCAATATGGAGCAAAATCTCTGAGGAATATTTCCAGTAGCTTAATCAATCTCTGCCACGAAGGATTAAAGCAGTTCTGAAGGCAAATGGGGATCTAATCCGGTACTAATAAGGTGAACCTAATAAAGTGGCCAGTAAATGTATTTATTCAATACATAATTTCATCATAACGATTACTTAATAAACAACAATACGACACAAACACACAAATAACAGCAACAACACTAAAAAAAGGTCATATAAGATCTTTCAATTTGGTCAATAATTCTTTAATAACTCTAATGTAGTTTAAAAATGCAATGTATTAAAAAATATTAACAAAGCCAAAAAATTCCTACACAAGTTGTATTTTCCATAATTAAAATGTTTAATTGCTGTTGATTAATAATGTGCACAACCCATAATAAATCAAGCCCAATCAAAGTGTGTTTTACATCAAGGACACACACACACACACACACACACAGCTGACATCAGACAGCGCTATAGTTAGAGCCGCGTTTCCACTGGACACGGTGAGAAAAGACATTTCCAGCACTAATGAAGGGATGCGAGCACGTCTCTTTCTGCGCCGGTGTCCTTGCCAACCCATGAAGCCGTCGCCTAGCAACAGTGTTGTGCAGCGAGCCTGTGCTAAAGATCACCATTACTGCACGTCTCCCAGCAGCACAAGCACACCAGCACCCCTAATCACATTACAACAGAAAATACTCAACGCTTACCACAGATACTCCAACTCTGACTATACATTTACATTATATTGACTTTCAGGCTGACGTACAAATAAACAGAGTAAGATGTAACGATTTTCTCAACTAAATGAAGGACATTACTAAAATCTCATTCAAATAGATGTGCAATTTTGAAACGTTGATTAATTAGAGATGTAACGATGTTTACCAAGATCAAATACTTAATACAGTACATCAAAATATTTAATTCAAGTTCATTTGTATAGCGCTTTTCACAATATTTAGTTAAAGCAGCTTTACGAAAGGCGCACATTATTGCATTACAATTAAAATCAGAAAAGTGAAGGTTATTAGTTACTAATAACTTTAACTAGTAACTAATAGCTTTTAACAGTTAGTTATTACATATAAACAAACAATTATCCTGCAGTTAATTAGTTATATAGATTAGTGCTGCACAATATATCGCATCAGCATCGATATCGCAATGTGATCATTCGCAATAGTCACGTCGCAGAATATGCTATGTTAAGTTTCTATTATAGTTTATCATTTGCATGCGTTTGTGACTGTATATTGATTTTAAAAACATTCAGGTATAAGAAATTGTACCATTTGTGACGTTAACTACGATTAATTTTATTGAATTATTTTTATTTTTTATCATTCAGTTACTGTACTTGAATACTGTTATGCTGCGTTCACACCAGACGCGGATGAAGCATCAAGCACGAGTGATTTACATGTTAAGTCAATCCAAATATGTGAATAGACATCCTATACGCACGAATGACGCAATTCGCGTGAATGAATTTGCGTGATTTAAGTGTTTTGCGCGATTGATGCAGGTATCGCTCGAGTTGGAAAATCAGAACTTCAGCGCTGGGACATTCATGCCACGTTAACCAATGAGGAGCTTTCCATGTAGGGGCGTGATTATGATGTAGCGCCTGTTGTTGGTGTCCCAGGGGAAAATCCTCTTGCCGATCCCGACAGCAGCTCATCAAAACTGGGCTCAGCTCAGTCGGAAGCACTGCTGAAAGCCTCCATCATCCAGCACAGTTTCTAGAGGAGTTGATGAACTCGCAGTGCTGGGTACACCTCTGAATGGATCTAGTGGACTCAGACACGGCTCCAAACGAATCTACGCTGCTTATCAGCCTTCCTAAAGCACATAAACACAGCTACTCTCTCAATAAAATCTATGTCAGCGATTTAGCAAGACAAAAGCCCTGCCAATGACGCGGATCTGTGTCTATTATAAAGTTAATTTGATGCACGAATGAAGCGAATTTGATGTGCCAATGAAGCAAGTAAACTCAAAATATTCACGCGTCTATTTACTTGTGAATAGCATGATTTATTTGCACGTGTTACGTCTGGTGTGGACACAACATTATACTCAAACACTATTTCAATTGTATCTTTTTCTTGATTGTATTTATAGATTGTTATGTATGAAAATGCTCACAACACATGCAAATACAGAAACGCACTGCAAATAGCACAGACCACAACGAAAATGTGTCAGGGGACCTCAAATCTCAAATGTTATGCAGAAGCATTCCCACTGCAGAATTATCCCAATCGATCTAACAGTATTTAAATCTTTTCCTCAAGTGAGATATTAGATCACCTGGTGAAATCGTATTCATATCGTAATATATAATTGCAAAATAAAAAAATATCGCAATGTTAGATTTTTCCAATATCGTGCAGCCCTAATATAATATTGTTTCATTAGCCTATTGGCTTCATGTTTTTTGGTGAAATCGAAATATAGCAAAACTAAATTTTAATATTATAACAATCCCAACTCGAAATAAATAAATATTTTCATATACACAGAGCATGTTTGTACACCTTCCATTCCATCCTTTCCAAAATGCCTCATTTCATCTAAGAACAGTTTTTAATCTAAATTAGACTGTATAATTGCACAAATATAAGCAAAAACAGAACCTAAACTATATGTATAAACACATGAATAAAACAGACAAGCAGAATAAGCTGCAGATTCACTCTCTGCCAGCAAGTGGTGCTAATGAGCAAGAGTGAAATACTGTTTTCTTGGTAAACAAAGCAGCACAAACTTTCCTAAAGACAGTGAGCTCCACTCAGAGATGGATTCATATATGCTACTTGTGAGTGTCTCGTGATTTGTTTGGCATCTCTTCTCATTTGAATAGTCACATATTGAAATCGATGTTCTGCTAGCTCACTGTGAATCATTAAATTCCTATGACTAATGGAAGTATTTGCTTTTCGAGCTGGTTTAGGTCAGTGATTGACAAATACATTTGATTACTGGCAGTATTTTGTGGCAAACCAATGTTTTAAAGAGTGATTGCTAGGGCTGCACGATATTGGAAATATTATTTTATTTTGCGATACATATTGTGATATCAATACAATTTCACCAGATGACTTAATATATCTAATTGGAATGAATTTATAATGTTAGATCGACTGGGATGATTCTACAGTGGGAGAGCATCTCCATAACACTATCTATGAACTTTTCGTTGTGGTCTGTGCTAATTGCAGAGCATTTCTGTATTTGCATGTGCTGTGAGTATTTTTAAGCATAACAATCTATAAATACAAACAAGAAAAAGATATCATTGAAATAAAGTGTTTTATCATTTCGCGAGTCTAACAGTAACTGAACGATTCAAATAAAAATAATTCAATAAAATAAATCGTAGTTAAGGTCACAAATGGTACAATTTCTTATACCCGAATGCTTTTAGAATCATTATACAATCCCATGTATCAAAAACACATGCAAATGATGGTAATACAAATCAAAATGTTGTGCATTTAAATTGTAATACAAATGCAGCATTGCATATCATGCGACGTGACTATTGCAAATGATCATATTGCGATATCGATGCTAAAATGATATATTGTGCGGCCCTAGTGATTGTTTTGATTGATTAAAATGGTTCGTCCTAATGGCTGATTACTTTAAAACTGAGCAGTTAAAACTCAGTCCTGGAGGGCCACTGTGTTGCAGAGTTTAGCACCAACTTGGCATTAGTTTAGATGAATCGAACGTGATCTTCATGCTCATTTTGTCTGTTTAACCGGCTCTGTAATCAGCTGTAAATCTCCAGCAACTGTTTTCAGATGAAGCAACGTTTAGACACATAGTTCCATACACCCCTATGATAAACTATGCAAAAGTTACATCCTTATTCATCTTTATTTCTATAGCGCTTTTACAATGTAGATTGTGTCAAAGCAGTTTAACATTGAAGTTCCAGTAAACTGAAACTGTGTCAGTTCAGTTTTTAGAGTTGACGTTCAGTTTAGTTCAGTTCAGTGTGGTTTAATATTCACTGCTGAAAGTCCAAATACTGAAGAGCAAATCCCTCCATGCACAGCTCCACAAGTTCAAAACCAAGCAAGCCAGTAGTGACAGTGGAGGAACAAACTTCACCAATTGACAAAAGTGAAGGAAAAAACCTTAAAGAAGTTACTACACTCCCAAAATCATTCTGCAAGAATCTGCATATTTTTAAGTACATTCTTTGCAGAAATAGCAAAAGATGTGCACAGATTGTGTCTGGCCCTGGTTATAAGTTCGTTTTAAAATAGGTTAGCGGTCTTTTTTCTTGCATTAAATATATGCAAACTTCCAACTAGCTATGCATTTGAATTTCTAGATAAAAAGTTTTTTTCCCCTCAATATGTGCAATGGCTAGTCCTACCCAATAAAAAGCCATAACAAAAACCTACCATACCCTTTCAGTGATTCTTTCCAGAGGTAAAAGCTTGTTGAATTAGTAGACATATTATTTGAAAAGACTTGCTTTGTTTGCAAAATAAATAATTAGACTGTAAACAGCCTTGAAAAGTTTTATTTCATGTTTTAAGTTACTATATTCACTAAATTCTGCATAAATGCGCAGATTTATTTACAAAATCCTGCGGAAAATTAACAAAAGAAATGTCTGTAGATTGTGTCTGGCCCTGATTAGAAGTTCGTTTAAAAAAGATTACCTGTTCTTTTTCTTGTATTAAATATATGCAAACTTCCAACTAGCCATACATTTAAACAATTAGCTCATTTTACCCCAATATGTGCAATGCCTAGCCCTTGTAGGTCGAAACGATTACCAAATAAATTTGTGTTTCGAGAGCAAAAGTGTGCTGTTTTTTATTTATTTGCTACTTTTTCCAATGCCTAGCCCTATCCAATAAAAAGCCATAACAATAACCTACCGTACCAGTTTAGTATTTTAATCCGGAGGTAAAAGCTTGTTAAATTAGTAGATATATTACATGAGAGAGAGTTGCTAACCAAGTTACTACACTCCCAAAATTATTTTGCATAAATTCGTAGATTTGTTTACGGTATTCCGCACAGAAAAAGCAAAAGTTGTGCACAGATTCTGTCTGGCTCTAGTTATAAGTTTGTTTAAAATAGGTGAGCGGTCTTTTTTTTGCATTAAATATATGCAAATTCCAACTAGCCATGCATTTCAATTTCTACATACACAATATGCTTGTTTTACCCTAATATGTGCAATGGCTAGCCCTACCCAATTAAAAGCTATAACAAAAACCTACCGTACCCTTTCAGTGTTTCAATCAAGAGGTAAAAGCTTGTTGAATTCTGAGGCTCAGGTGTTGGAGACCAGAGGAAAGTGCAAGTGGACACACACACACACACACATACACAGACCTCGTCCCGCTCTCAATGTCACTCCTATAATCCAGGGACACAGTTGATTCAGCGCGTCCGCACAAATCCGGTTAACACCAAATCTGCTGATGAACTCTCCTGCTGACCCAAATCCAGCGGCAACACTTTCACTCACATCAAAACCAACGAGACGAACCTCTGAGCAACATCGCAAACTATCTGAATCTGAGCAGAAAACGACAATATAGTCTGTTATACAACACAGCTACTTCTAGCCATCCATCGACGTCAACGTGAACGCAGAAAAAGCCATCGAAGTCCCAGCGCACCAAAAGTACACGATTAAGGTCAATTCATGTCCAGCCCTCAAATTACCATTCCCTCAGGTGTGCAGTCTTATTTCGAGACTAAAGTCAAGCCTTACCTGGATCCTGTATTCCCAGACAGAGCTCCTGCGTCTCAGGTGGCCAAAGACCTTCTGAATGGATCTACATTGGATCAGCACCTCACCTGAACGCCAGCGGCTGATTGGCCGGCTCCACATTTAGATGCATTTTAAGCTGCACATAATCCAGCTAATAAAGTGTCAAGCTAATATTGCTAATACAGGGTCAGTGGCCACTTCAACCTGGACACGGCTTAAGATTCACTTCAACAACACTGCCATCTAAAAACTGCATGCCTTTAAATTAAAGCAATACAAAAAAATAACATCAAGTCAATCTGCATGCACGATGAATATATGACATAACCAGATGTAAATGCATCCAGATTATAGTTTTATAGAGACTAGAACACACAGATGATGCTTAAACCTGGGTTAAATATGTTTTATTTGATGAGATTACAAGTGGATGATGCTAAATACAGGTGTAAGCAAACATTTGAGCTTTTACACTACCTGACAAAAGTCTTGTGGTGGATCCCAGTTGTAAAAGCAACAAATAATAACTTGACTTCTAGTTGATCATCTGAAAAAAAAAAATCGACCTTCTGACACTTTTCCAAATGAATCATCTGTTGAACTGCATCCCAATCATCACAAATACTGCAGAAGACCTACTGGAACCAGCATGAAGCCAAGATTCTCACAGGATCAGTCAAGTTTGGTAAAGGAAAAATCATGGTTTGGGGTTGCATTCAGTATGGGGGCGTGCAAGAGATCTGCAAAGTGGATGATCAACATCAACAGCCTGAGGTATCAAGACATTTGTGCTGCCCATTACATTACAAACCACAGGAGAGGGCAGATTCTCCAGCAGGATAGCGCTCCTTCTCATACTTCAGCCTCCACATCAAAGATCCTGAAAGCAAAGAAGGTCAAGGTGCTCCAGGATTGGCCAGCCCAGTCACCAGACATGAACATTATTGAGCATGTCTGGGGTAAGATGGAGGAGGCGTTGAAGATCAATCCGAAGAATCTTGATGAACTCTGAGAGTCCAGCAGGAACGCTTTCTTCTCCATTCCAGATGACTTTATTAATGCGTGATTTGAGTCATTCAGAGATGTATGGATGCAGTCCTCCAAGCTCATGATGGAGTCAGACACAATATTCATTCTGTTTCCACTGCAGCATGACTTTATATTCTATACTGGACATTATTGAAGGTTCAGTGATGAGACTTTAGTCTAAGCAGAGTTAGACTTACTGTCCTAATGAAATCATTCAACATCAAGACATGATCATATTTTATTGTGGTCAAATAAGCCTCATCTAGAGGCCTTTGCTTTTTATATAAACCACTTCTGATACCAAATGATCAACTAGAAGTCAAATTATTATTTACTGTTTCTAAATCTGGAATAGGGATACTTCCAAGCATTTATATATGCAGCGCCAAAAACTGAGCATCACATTTTAATTCCATTGATGTTATTTTTGTGAATTGGAAAAATATATATTGCTTTTCTCCAGCAAAAGTTAACGCATAGTAGAGTCCACCACGTCTCTGAGAAACCAACACAATCACATTAAATGTGTAATTAATTGGTGAACTAGTGTCTGATTCATATGATCTCATTTGTCCATTTTATTAAATTTGTTTACTCGATGGTTGAGTTAAGGGATCTGCCTTTATGCCAAATTTAATCATACATTTTGTAAAACCATATAATCAGTCACATCGAGTATAAACAATAACTTCACTAATGAATAAATGAGGTATTTGTATAAATTGCTTTGGCTTCATATCTGAAGCATTTTTTTAATCCAAATCTCATAAACCAATCTTAAACTTAAATATAGAAATAAAATAAATAATATTGCATAGTAAACACATTTAATACACTCTAAATAGATGCATCTTCTACTTTATAGAGCTCTATTTTCAGAAAACACAACACAAGAGCTACACAACAGAACTGCAATCAAAGGGATAGTTCACCCAAAATAAAAATGTACAGTTAATTTACTCACCCTGAGGACTTTAAAGATGCAGGACTTTATTTCCTCAGTGGAACATTAAAGATGATTTTAGTGATTCTTATAATGGCTTTCTTTTAATGGCTAATCTCTTCGAGATTAAAAATAAACGCATACAAATCAATCCCTGACGATACACTGAGCTCTTATGTAGCCAAATGATTGGTCTGTGCAAGACATTGAACATTATTTACAATACATTTACAATATGTATGCATTTATTATCTTCGAACGAGTGACTATTATTGACTGCTATTATATAAAATCACCAAAATCATCTTGAATGTTCTCGAAAAAAGTCATCTTCAATGAAATTAGAGCAAGCTAATTTTGCTTCAATAAGATGCAAACTGCCACTGAAACAGGTGCTTCCTCAACATGCACAACATCTTTGACATTGATCTGACCCTGGGTGGATGTGGTTTACAGCTAATCTATTAATCAGCTAAAAGTGTTTATTAATTTCACGTTAAAATAGATCAAGCTGCAGCACTTAGCGAGGAATCTCAGAGTAAAGCCTGCAACTGTGCGCGTCTCTGGGCACTGAAGGGTGGACTTCTGTAGCGGGAAGGAAGGAAATGCGATTGTAAGAGCTTCCTGTAAAGACGGCTGATGATGATGATGATGATGCACTGAAATATTTAGTAGGGCCTCAAAAACAGAACATGCATTAATAGGATATTAGACCATATGAAATAACTAGATGCATTTCCTGCTCATACAGGAAGTTTGTATGTGTTTATGTTTTCTTTAAACAGTAAAGCAGCTTTTGGTTTTGCATCGCAGATGTAAACCACAATGCTAAATTTAGTTAGTGCCAGTACAAAGTTACCCAACTCTCTTTAATTATGGGCTGCATTTACAGTTATGCATGAAAAACATCCAACCGCAAATGATATGAAAAGCTGGGACATATCTGACAAGATATGGACAGGACAAACTTGCAAGAATGACTTGTTTAATCATGGTAACTATTGGTTTTGGTTTTTAAATACAAGTCATTTAAGTAAATTCCCATTTAGAGCCCATGATGTGCTGGCATATTCAACTCTCACATGGTCGCCCACTGAAGTTAAGCAGGGCTGTGCCCGGTTAGTACCTGGATGGGAGACCACATGGGAAAGCTAGGTTGATGCCGGAAGTGAGACCAGCAGGGGACTCAACCTGTGGGTCCTAACGCCCCAGTATAGGACCCTATACTGCTCAGTGAGCGCCATCTTCCAGACGAGACGTTAAACCAAGGTCCTGACTCTCTGCGATCATTAAAAATTCCAGGATGTCCTTCAAAAAATAAAAAAATAAAAAGTAGCATCCTGGCTAAATTTGCTCACTGGCCTGTTCATCATGGCCTCCAAAATATCTCTATATCATAACTGGCTTCATCACTCTTTCTCCTCAACACCAATCAGCTAGTGAGTGGCTGCCGTCATGTCATCCAGGTGGATGCTGTATACTGATGGTGGATGAGGAGATTCCCCCCAATATGTAAAGTGCTTTGAGTGAGCAGAAAAGTGCTATATAAGGATTTTTTTATTATAATTATTATGATTGATTATTTTGGTAATGGCACACTCGGGTTGCATGGTATACCAGTACTATGGTATTATTGCGATACTATGGCTCCAAAATACTGGCGGTGCCACTGTAGTTTGTAAACGGTAGTACCGTCATTACGGTCTATCTACAATAGATAATGTTGCATGTAGAAAAGTCACTAAAATGCTAGCATGTTTGTGCAACAATAGACTATTTTATTTTAATAGTCTGTGGAGCCCTTTAAGGTCACAAAACTGTGTAGAATTTGTGCCTTTTGTGGTAGCCTAATGCACGTTCCTAACGCTTCAGTTCTGAAATGGTTCATTTCTGTTCCTGTTAATATAAATTAGTAGCTACAACACCCACGACAATCTCGTAAAAGAACGACTTACAATGTGAAATTTTGAATTACTTTGGATTCTTACTTGATAAGACTGAAAAACCCCTAAAGAGCAACAGGAAACATTAAAACTATTTGACCACTTCATAAAGAATTTTGTTGAAAAAAAATGCTCTTTTGTAACGAATTTCATTTGGTATAATTTGTATGTTTATTTTATGTATTTATGTTGGTCTGTTATCTACAAAATAAACAAAAAGAATGAATAAATTTTAGGTGAAGTGACGTACACATAATACTTTTTGGCCTTAAGGGAATTATGAATTACATTCAAAAAGGCCTATTATAACTTAAAATATAGTATTTCTGACAATTTTCTTTATAATTTGAGTTATGAATTACAGTATCGCAATACTACTTAGTATCGCGATACTTCAGGTATAGTATCGTAATGTGAATTAATGGTATCGCGACAACCCTATACCGCACATTCACAAACATACAATCTATTAAAAATAAATAAATAAAATATTAAAATGAAACAAAAATAATTGATAAACCGTGAACCAAATCACAATTTTGAAAAATAGACCTATTCAGACACTCTTCACTGTTAATATTAAATAGCATGGATGCACAGTATACAATTTTAGATGCCAATAATGTACAATTTGTTTACTAACGTACAACTAGTAAACAAAAATAGTAGAAAAATCTAATCAATATAAGGATTAAAGAATTATTGTTATTGTTAGCTAATGCCAATAAATGCAATCATTAAAGTTAATAACTAGTCTAATTAATATGTATTGAACTAAAATTACTAATGAGAATAACTAATTTCTTTTATCTTTGCCATGATGACGGCACACAATATCTTACTAGCTATTTTGCTATTATAATAGCAGTCAGTTTAAAGTGCAGTTTAAAGGCTTATTAATTAGGTAAACTAGACACGTTATGGTAATTAGGCAAGTCATTGGATAACAGTAGTTTGTTCTGTAGAAAATGGAAAAACAATTACTTAAAGGGGCTAATAATATTGAACACAGCAGTTTTTACACTATTTAAGAAACATTTTAAATATTTTGGAGCAGAAAACGTGTCAAATAATGAAATAATAAAAACAATTCCTTGACTTCTGCTGTATTCTTTAGTTTCAAAAACACATTTCTCTACAACTTGAAAAGGCATCTTTGGAGATCTTTCTTTTCTTTGGATAAAACTAAAACATATGCTGGACCCCTAAAAAATAAGGGACTAAGCCAAAGAAAAATAAATGAATGAATAATATTTTATGCAGATGGACTACACTGTAAAAAAAAAATAGCAAAGTTCCACACAATTCATTCAGGTCGTCCCAACACAAATCGATCAAGTTAACTTAACAAATGTGGATTGAACATAAAACAATTAAGTTGTCCCAAACAAATCTCAACAACTAATCTCAAGAACATAAGTAGTTTACAAATATATATATATAATTTTTTTAAATCACTGCAATCTGGTAAAATAGATTTCATATGCAGAAAAACAAAATATTGCAGTATTTTTTTCAATATCATGCAGCCCTAGTTAGAAACCAAGTGTGTTGATAGCAAGCACACACAATGCCTTATCTTCAATTAGCAGCTCAGACAAGGTAAAACGTGAGCAAGTCGTCCTGGGACTGATGTTACAGAGTCTTCAGCTAAATCGGTGCAGTACAGGAGGTGAGCGGGCCAGCGCTCTGCGTCTCTTACATGCTGCCCTGTTTCTGCGGGCCTTTAATAATTTAGGAGCCCCTCCCCCAAACCAGCTGCCCTGCAGACACCAGCAGCAGGACTTTAACTCCTTGCTGTCTGAACACTGTACTCGCGCACACACACATACACACACACACACACACACACACACACACACACACACACACACACACACACACACACACACACACACACACACACACGACACGCTGCAGGATACGCAATCAGTTCACCGGCATCATCATCATCTCATCTCGGACACAGATCTTGCAGAAGCAGAGCCAGCGCAGATTCAGACAGCAGTAAGGCTGCATGAATATTAATTACTAATATATATTAATGTTGTCCTGATACTGGAATTCGATATCAATCGATGCTGAAATTGTACAAACATCCATTGTCCCGCTAACATTTGAGTGCGTTCTTAAACAGCGCTGATTTGCCATTGTGTTCACATGCTAAACAGAAAGGACTGTGATTGGTTGTGAAGGTCATCAGTTCACAGAACTCACCGCTGTTTACTCAGTGTAATCAGAGATATAGGGACACTGGAGCGTTTTAAAGCCGTGAAGATCAGTCGATTCATCAGCGGATCGCTCGTATGTCAGCTTATAAACAAAACAGCTGATCTTCACGGCTTTAAAACACTCCAATGTCCTGTATCTGTGGTTACATTCAGTAAACAGCGGTGAGTTCGGTGAACTGATGACCTTCACGGCAAATCACAGTCCTTTCTGTTGAGCATGTGAACACAATGGCAAATCAGCGCTGTTTAGGAACGCACTTAAATGTTAGCGTGAAATGGATGTTTGTACAATTTCAGCATCGATTGATATCGAATTCCAGTATCGTGACAACACTAATAAATATACAAATAGCCTCGTGGTTAGTGTGTCGACATGAAGGACCGAGATGCTCACAGCGACTAGAGTACAGCACCATTCATAAATACAACTCATAAATGCACAAATCCAATTCGTAAATTCAGAACACAATTCGCAAATAGAGAAATCAAACTAGTAAATTCAAACGCAATTCATAAATAGAGAAATAAATGCACACGTCTAATTAATAGGGATGCTCCGATCGACCGGCCAGCGATCGGTATCGGCCGATAATCACATTTAATCGATCTTATGAACCAAACGCAAGTGTTTGTTTATGAGTTTACAAGCAGAGGAAGATGCACACCTGTAATATTATACATCAGCAGCGCTACATCGCATGAGGTAAATGAAGACTGGGGGCGTGAGTGATTGCTGCGCATGCATTACAGCAGATAAAATACACACAGATGTGCTGCGACCTCTGTTTATACAGTTTATTAGCATGGCTCGCACGAGGGATGGTCTCTTTGTTGCAACCATTGTATATATCTGTGGTGACACGAGCGGAGCAATCAGCCCCATCTGTGTATGTCCAGCAGTATGACCCTCTCCCACATATTATCTATTATTTTCTGTAAAGCTGCTTCTATCCACACTAAATGGTTATAAGAGTCATGTTTACGATTATATACAGTGATAATAATGTACAGGATTATATGCAGCATCCTTAGTTTATTCTCTTAGGTAGGACGAGATCTCCACTTAAGTATCATACTTAGAGGGAAAATGTGTTTAATGCAATGGCAAAGCTACATAAAGCTTGAAGTACCAGAATTGGTACTCGGTATCGGCCAATCACCATGACAAGGAATCTGTACTCGGCATCGGCTTCAAAAATTCTGATCAGAGCATCCCTACCAATTAATTTGGAAAATATTTCTGAAACTCATGTATTCACGAATTGTGTTTTGTGTTTGCTTGTGCGTTCACAGATTGTGTTATGCATTCATGAATTAGCTTTGTTTTTGAGACCAATCTGACGCCGTAATGCTCAACTACAATCCCAATAAACTCCACATTGCAGATCCAGAGATTGAGATATCGCTGCTGAAACGAAATATTGTTCGGCCCCAGACAGAAGTCATCATAAGTGAACCTGACGCTAGTGTCTGTGGACGTCTCCAGTGTTGTTGATCAGCAGAAAACACGTGCTCAAAGCCTGGGAGCGTCTGTGATGACCCAATTGAAGATATTTAGAGCCGAAGCTCATGAATAGATGCAGAGAACAATCAGTGGTGTTGTGGGATCTGCATTGTGTATGATAATTCTGTCAGTGGCTGAGATTTACGTGCACAAAATAATCCAATACCTAAAGCCATATCTTACTATTAATTGTTGATTGAGCTAAAGGTCTTAATTAAAAGATAGTTAATAGAGTGAATTATACATTAAAATACTGTGACCATAAATATATAAATACAAACAAACAAATGATTAACTTCAGACTTCATTAATACGTGATAAACACTTGATATTCTGAATAATTTACTTGATATTCTAAAAAGGGAATCGATATGATTTAGTTTGATAAAATACAATTCGGTGTGATTGGAAGGAGTGGCTTTTTCCTTTTCTAATCTGATTAAACAGCAAGAAATGACCATGGATGCACCTTCTAGATGAGCAGTAATGTTGTATTAGCACATGCCCACAACCTTTTACTTATTTTTAAGTAAAACCACCCCCCAAATATTGTTATTATGTTTATCATATATTGTTTGCTGTACAATATGTGGGTTGAAATTTGGCTTATCGATGATTCAGAATTAAGATTTTGTACTGTTATTTATATTCATTATCATTTGTTCTGACATTTAACAATAAATGATGAAACTTAAAAAGGTAAAAGAACTCGCTACCCTAAATCCATTCCTTTTGTTACTTATTCTTTCATTTATTTTTTCTACATTATTTACTTTTATATATATTTTTATATTTATTTACTTTAATATTTATTTATTTGAACATTTATTTACCTTAGTTGTTTGTATACTTTAGTTATTCATTTACTTTGATATTTATTTATTTACTTTAATATTTATTTATTAAAAGGAACTCACGATCCCTCAATCCATTCCTTTTATGGTACTTATTCTTTCATTTATTTTTTCCACATTATTTATTTTAATTTATATTTATTTTAATTTTTATTTATTTACATTAGTTGTTTTTATACTTCAATATTTATTTACTTCAGTTGTTTATTTACTTTATTATTTATTTACTTTAATTTTTATTTACTTTAATGTTTATTTATTTATTTTAATATTCATTTTCTTTGTTCATGTTTGCTTTAATATTTATTTACTTTAGTTATCTATTTACATTAATATTTATTTACTTAAATATTTATTTATTTATTTAAATATTTATCTGCTTTAGTTATTTATTTATTTTTATATTTATTTATTTTTATATTTATGTATTTGAATATTTATTTACTTTAATATTTATTTACATTATTGTTTATTTACTTTAATATTTATTTACTTTCCTTTATGCACAATGCTGCATCAAATTGCAGTACCGTCCTGTGTTTATTTTCCCAAAATGTCATCTTCACTTATTATGTGCATCATATATTGTTTGCTGTACAATATTGTGGGTTGAAATTTGGCTTCTTATTTTTTATTATTATTTATTCTGACATTAGAGAACAATAAATTATGAAACCTAAAAGGTAAAATCAGCTTCAGTGGTGAAGTATTAGTGAATATGTGTGTGTGTGTTCACATTAGAAGACTGTGTAGTGAATGATGTGTGTGTTCGCGGCAGAAGAGAAAGTGTTGACTGTAGCGCGTGACGCAACACCACAAAAATAGACATGTGCTCCAATTATCAACAGAGCTGCCTACTTAGAGCGCTTCTAGTGGAGTGCAGACTGGGGGAGAAATCATTTTCATTCGCAAAACACTGTCAAAATCTGCAACGTCACATTTTACATTTCCCTCAGTGTGAGCTCACCTCAATCTATACATCATCTGAATCCGTTACACATTAAAATAACAGTATGGTACATTATTTAATACCATGTGTGCTTCATTAGCTATCCTTCATGGCACAAACAATTGAGAATAATTGAAATACAATAAATAATGGAAACACTTTAGTTTAAGTAAAAATTCACACCATTAACTACTGTCTTATCACTAGTATATTACTAAGATATGAACAGTTTATTGGCGCTTATAAAGTATATGATCTTATTCTACATCCATTCATTAAGTCTATTTATTTACTTGTTTACGTGTGTAAACATATTTGTTCAGTTTTATATTAATTTCAGTCATAACTATTGAATTATGGAGTTTTTTTTGTGTTTTTTTCATGTTACAGGTTTTTAGTTAATATTCTCACAAAACTATTCTGCAAAAATCAGCAATAACAAAAACATCTGCAGATTCTGTCTGGCCCTGCTTATGACTTTTATCACACCAGTGCTTCCCACACATAGATTTTACTTGGTCAGGGCGACCAGGTATATTAATGGCCACCCAGGTATTGTTAGCGACATTTTTACACTTCCCTTTACACTTTTTTGTATCTGCCCAATACAACCAAACCTCTGTGATCATTTAAAGCTGCTGTGTGTCAGTTTTTGACTTTGTTATTCTGCTTTGAACATGTGTGTTACGAGCCGGAACGGCTATCTTTGTTTTGGTTCTTTTAACCCGCCCACTGCCACTTTAGCCAATTATATTCCAGCACCGGGTTGCCTTGGTGGAAAACAGCGTATTTCATTCATTCATTCAGTCAGTAAGGCTCTCAATGTATGCATCTGTGACCGAAATGCGACCTCCGGTGGACGGTAGCAGACTCAGAAATGAGATGCAGATTCAGAGTTCCACATGAGGTTATTAATTAGCAAGTATTATAAATATTACGAGTGTAAAAATTAGGTGAACAGGTTACATTGTAACCACGTGTCCCAACAGCAATTGGGCTGTTTGCACCAGATGCAACACCAGAGCATTCAGAAGGACAGAATAGTGCACTTACTGCACCCCAACGAAATGGTAAGATTTATAATCTAATTAATTCATATTAAACTATGTAACATTTAATTATTAATTGTAGATGCTGAATCACTGATATGTGTTGGTTTGCACTGGAGTCACGGTTTTAAAGTTCAGTTTCAGATGGTTTATTTTATTCTTCAAATCTGGGGTGAACTATCTGCTGCTGCTTTCAGTAGTATGGCAATAAATGTGATGTAAAATGGCGTTCAGACTCACATTATTAGCATTTAACACTGAATAAAGCACATGAGCTGTACCTGAGCTGATCATTGTCAGTTTTCTGTTGTTCAGCTGTGAGGAATAGAATCCGTTTCTAATATATAAATTTAAGGTGTTGGTTTGGACAAAAACTCCATTTAATATGAAAATATTCCTTGTATGGTGTTGTCGCTTTTATGTAAAACACACCTTAAATCAGCCTTAAGACTTGATCGTCAGGATTGTTCCTGTTGGTGTCATCAATAGTCCGGACTGCTGAACGAATCACTGGCACTACCCTTCCTACACTTCAAGAACTGTACTCTTCCAGAGTGAGTAAAAGGGCTCGTAAAATCACTCTGGACGCCTCACACCCAGCACACTACCTGTTCCAACTGTTACCGTCTGGTCGGCGCTACAGAGCACCAAGCACAAAAACAGCCAGACACAGGAAAAGTTTCTTTCCTCAGGCCATCTACCTCATGAACAGTTCAATATTCCCCTACTGTGCAATAAACGTGCAATACTTTCTCATACGCACTTGTACACAGCACCTTATAACCTGTATATTTACAGCATATCTGTACATACAACTCAACATCCAGATCTTTTTGACTGACTGCATCTCTGTTTAATGTTTATTGCCTTTTCTTTTCTTGTATTTAATTTTGTGTTGTCACTTTATGTACACCGGAAGCTTCTGTTGCCAAAACAAATTCCTTCTGTGTGTGAAGCACACTTGGCAATAAAACTGATTCTGATCAATCCAGCAACCTGCGCTTGCGTGTGTTTTGAACCAGGCCTGCATTACCTAGTTTAACCACTGGGTGTCAAACTTACATGCTGCACCTTCAAGTAGTGGAAAATCCTCTCTTGTTTACCAGTTTCTTTCTGTGCGTGTGAGAGCTGTCAACACTCCCACACACAGTCTCACATGCCCTGCAGACTCACAGAGATGCTTCTTTTTGAGACTTAAATTAGTCCGGTCGGGGTTTCAAAATCAGAAATGTCCGGGATTTGTCTTTCGATTTCTAAAGCTGTAATTAATCTTATATGTTATGCTCTGCAGCTGACAGCACGCACACTTGCGAGAGCGAGAGAAACATTTAATAAGTCATTCTTTAATCTAAACGGCTAAAATTTAATCTAACATTGACTATTCTCGGAGAGGTTGAAATGACTGGTCTAAACTGGCTGCAAAATATATGTGTATCATAAGTAACGGTTAATCAACGCATTTGCCTTATTTAAATACACGTTTAATTTTGTAATTACTATAATTTTTAGAGATATTGTCTGTTTTTACTTCTTTTTCTGTCATTTATTTCTCCTTTGCTGTATATTTTTTATTTAATTTGATGATGTCAATACTACATAGGCTATTTTATATACCATGGTTTCCGCTACATTCATTCTTCCATGGCGGGGTGCCACACCAAAATTCATCCCGCCACGGCTACATTACAGCCTCTCATTCAAAACATTTAGTCTTTGCTTTTTTTAAATAACGGGTTATAATCGCACCAAAACGTATTAAACGGTAAGTGAATTAAAACAGCGCAAACTTTTCAGTAATTGTAGTAGTGCTGTGTGTCATTTGTTTAACATGCTGACTGACTGAGGTGCGTAATGTGAGGCCAGCAAACAGACGTAGCTTACAGCTAAGATGAACACAGTTTCCTTAATTATACTTTATAGATAAAGGTCTATGGCTCTGAATACATTGATTTTATTTTGCTGGAGTTTATAGCCGTTTCACTCTACTTCAGGATGCATTAATGTCGCTCCATAGGTCTATTAGAGACATTCATAAATATTCCTAGCTAATCTAATAAATGTTGGAGACATACTTGTTACATAAACACACCAAATCGCACTTCAGCAGCGTTTATTTGAGCGCGCACAAGAAAATCTGCACTTGAGCAGCGTATATTTGAGGGTTTGCAAGAAGTGTTTTGTGCGCAAGCAAAAAGATTCACATGGTCTCATTACATAAATGCGATCTTGACTTGTAATACTGCGCTCATGATATTTGTCATTGAAATAATGCCATAGGTAGTTGGTAGATCTGTGTAAAAGACCTGCCGCCACAGCTGGAAAAAATCCTAGAGGAAACACTATACATATCTAAAATACCTGTCAGTGGGTGCACATGGCTCCTCAATAGCATAACAGTAGAGAAATAGTGGATTTCTTGTCTTTGATTTAAACAGACTTTTTTTGCATTAACCCATTGAAAAGAAACCGTGTATAAGGGTGTCATAAATAAAATTGTAACAAATTTAATTGTTTTGTTTGTCACATACCATCACATTTAACATTTAACAAGTATATTAGATTTTTAGATTAGATTAGATTCAACTTTATTGTCATCACACATGTACAAGTACAAGGAAACGAAATGCAGTTTAGGTCTAACCAGGAGTGCAATAGCAGCAAGTGCAGGATACAGGTATAAGTTATAAAGTGCAGTTATAGAAAAATTATGGTGATATTTACAAATGGATGTACTATGAACATTATATACAGGTTGTGTTAGCTATGAACAGAGATTTACAATAGATGGATAAATGTACAGGTTGCTATTAATAATCAGAAGTGTGCAGATAGATAAACATAATTACAAATGTATATGTACAGTGGATGTGTACATAATTTACAAATGTACATGTGCAGTAGGTGTGTACAGTTCAAATAAATGAATCAGTGCAATGAATATGTGCAATTTTTAAATGTGCAAATGTTAAGTAGTGCAGTGATTATGATGAGTCTGAGTTATGAGGAGAGGAGAGTGTGGTGTATTAGGGGGGCAAAAAGTCAGTGGGGAGCAGAGTTCAAGAGGGAGACAGCTCTGGGGAAGAAGCTGTTCTTTAGTCTGCTGGTTTTTGTCCGGGGGAGCCTGAAGCGCCTGCCAGAAGGCAGGAGAGAAAACAGTCTGTGAGCAGGGTGAGAGGAATCTTTAAGAATACTGCGTGCTCGGCGCAGACAGTGTTTCCTCTGGATATTTCTAACATGTGGGAAGTACTGCACACCAAAGGCTTCATGGATAGATGCACTGACAACATTGGTTTTCATAGCTTTAAATTGACAAATTCTATTCAACACAGTACAGCATATAGTAACTTAATGACACGAAAACATGTAATTCAAATAATTAAAAAAATCAAAGAAATAAGAATATCATGCTTGTAAAATCATGTAAAAAATGCTATTCTTGCTTAAGTTTTTGTGTTGTTTCTAGTCCAAATATCTTGACATTTTTTAATTCAAGACGCATTTTCTAGACGAATAACAGTGTCTTGTTTTCAGAAATAATGAGTGAAAATTAAGTGAGTTTTTCATTAAAACAAACAAGGTAATCTGCCAAACTCACTTAATTTTGACTCATTACTTCTGAAAACAAAACACTATTTTATTCTTGTCTAGAAAAAGCTTCTTGATTTAAAAATGTTAAGATATTTGGATGAGAAACAAGACAAAAGCTCATTTGTATGCAGTGCAAGTGAATGCAGATGTTTTTCAGTGTCACACAGCTGTAACAGACGGCACCGATTGTTCATATGTGGCACAGAACAAATCACATGACCTGCGAGTCAGCTGAGAGCATGTGTTACAAACAGGAAATGGAGGGTGGGGTGGACCGCAAAACTAGAACAAAGACACACACACTCGTGCAAACACTCACTGCAGCTCACACACACACACACTCATTACAGTGACACATTCACTTCTGAGTGCTGTATTTGCACTAAACTGCCTACTAGACAGACTAGTTTCAAACAGGATCCAAAATGAACACCATGAATGTGCCAAACAAGCTTTCGTCAGAAACAGAAAATGGACCTGCCATACAATATCTACACTGTAAAAAGAAATGCAGGGATCCACACAGTTCCTTCATGTTGCCCCAAAACAAATCAAGTTAACTTAATAGTTTTATGTTCAATCCACTTAAATTAGAAAAAACATTTCTACGGGTTTCCACTCGAGTTTCTAGGTTTCATCAAATCTAATTTAAGACTTTAGGACCATTTTAAGACCATTATGAATGAAATTGCACAAAGGTAAACACTAAGGATTGTTTCTGAGTTAAAATATAAAAAAAAACATTAAAAAGATTATTAAACCATGTGTTTTTAAATAGAAATAGTGTTGGTGAATATAGTTAAAAAATAAGAGTTAATAAATAAACTAACCCAATGTTTGGCCTGATTGGGTAGCTTTACATGGACACAGGAAAATTAAGACCTAATTAATCTGATTTAAGACCTAAAACACAATATTTCAGTGAACTTAAGACTTTTTAAGGGCTAAAAATTAAGATTTTGAAAGACATTTTAAGTTCACTTAATGGATTTGTGTTAGGACAACATGAGGGAATAGTGTGGAACCCTGAATTTTTAACAGTGTAAATTGTCCAAAGAAATTACATGAATTGTGCTGTTTCAGATTTCTAAGACTACAGCCCCGCGGATACCCTGATAACTGAAGAATTGTGCTGTTTCAAATCATTTTAAATATGTAGTTTAAACATGCAGCAAAAGTCATTTGTTAAGTGTACACTGAATTTTATAAAATGCACCGTACAAATGTCTGTAATTTCGCACGGTTAAAAAAAAGGAAAAATCCACAACTTGGTTAACAGTAAGTTTGCATAACATAAAGGATGAACAATTGTAAATTAACTTTGCCAATTTACACTGTCAGAAATGCAGGGTTCCACACTATTCCCTTATGTTGTCCCAACACAAATGCATTAAGTTAACTTAATTGTTTTTATGCATTTAAGTTGATTGAATATAAAACAATTAAATCATCCCACCAAAAAACAGGGATTCTACAGGTTTCATTAAGTCAATAAAAGACGTTAAGACCTTTTTAACACCATTATGAATGAAGTTTCAGACTTGCACAAGGCTAAACGCTAAGGGTTTTTTCCTAATGGTCCAGTTAAAATGTAAAAAACAAAAAATAACAATAATTAAAACAAGTGTTATTGTAAGGAAGATAATTAAACTATATGTTTATAAATAGAAATAGTTAATTAATAAGAGTTAATAAATAAACATTTGTTAAAACCTTTATTGAGATGGATTGATAGTGATGGGTGTTGGCCTGATTGGGTAGCTTTACATGGACAAAGAAAAAAATTAAGACCCAATTAAAATGATTTAAGACCCAAGACACAATATTTCAGTGAACTTAAGACTTACAGACTCAAGGCCTACAATTTTGATTATGAAATGTAAGACTTTAAGATCCCGCTGATACCCTGAAGAGTTGTGTTGTTTCAACTCATTTTAAATAAGTAGTATTGAGTGCATGTTCAATCCACTTAAATTTGTGAAGCTTTAAGTTAACCTACTCATTTGGTGTTGGGCCAACATGAAGGAATTGTGTTGGTGTGACTATACCTGGTTAGTGGATGTGAAGTTCCCAGCAGATTGAATTAAGAGGTGAAATGTTGAAATTAATCTTCGGTGTTTTACGTTAAAAGAAAGAAAGACCTGTTAGAGTTTACCCTCACTTAAGCTGAAGAATAAGATGAGTTTGGTGTAATGTTTTGAGGTTACCGCCTTGCAATAGAGTAACACTCATGCTTTGGATGTTGGCAGCTTCAATAACATTCATGCTGTTTGTTGCTTTACTCAGAGTAATAACTGTCCTAAAGCATTTTAGGGTGGGATATCTTTAACATAAGCTAAAGTAAAGAAATAAAGTTTCCTTAAGGCAAGTCGTTGGCCATCTTTGAAATGTCTTTCGACATTCTGTATGAGTGGGGAAACATTAAATTCTCCAAAACTGTTTGCCAAACTTGCGATTAAATTTCATATGTGGAATCACCAATAAAAATTAAACAACAACGGTCTCTTAAGTTTCATTTTTAAACGTTTGAATCAAACTAAATCTGCATATTTTCAGGTTGCCCAATCAAATGTGTATGTGCACTTGAGAAGAACAAGATCATGACAAAAACCTTATGTATGGCCATGTTGCATATTATCACCCACTGAACAATGCCTCATCGGATCGCATTGCTCTTCTAAAGCAATTCCAAAATTGGTCTTGATGGCAAATCTTTTCACAAAAGGACAGGAACCTCTTTATTTACAAGTTCATGGGTGTTCGAGTAGTTGCTGTGATGTTCGTTACAATAACAAAACAATTACAATTACAAAACCAAAAGACATTTGTTTTCAAGTGTAGTTGGTTTATTTAAAAGAAGATATTTCAAGCTTTGTGTGGATCTATTTCTCATGTCTGTGAAGCAAGTATTTGCTGAGATTCCAGTGCATTTGCTGACAACAGAGGATTCATAATGAAGCTGCAGAAACTGTCATAAACACACGTATGGACCAAGCCCCTCTTCCAGCGAATCATCATTTTATAGTGATCGATGATTGGCTCCTGTACTGGAAGGCGGAGTTTCATTCTCCATATTGACCGTTACACTTTTCCCCATGCTAAACTATACTGAGTGACATGTCTTGTGTATTCTATAGTCTTTCGTAACTTAAACAAATATTGCATAATTTTGCTAGTATTGTGCAGTCCCAACTAAAACAACAACTCCCAAAATACTTCTAAACATCACAGTTTAGTTTCTCACTGTGACAGTCTGCTCTTCCTGCCTTTAATTAGAGAAATAAATTAGTTAGTGTGATTTTAATTCGTTTTACAAATGAAAAAAAGGTGAAAGACTGCAGGTAAAACAAAGTAATATGCCTCGTTTTTTGCTAAGGGCTGAATTTACATTTTGTGTGACAGACAAAGGACATTATATTTGTGTGTGTGTGTGTGTGTGTGTGTGTAATTTTATATGTATTTTACATCTTTATCTAACAAATGTGTAATAAATGGGATAATGTTTTGTTTTTGCAGAATAAAGCCTCGTCAGTCTTAAACAACAACTGCTGATAATCCTACATTATCCCTGTACACTGTGCCAAATTGTTTTATTTTTTAATGTGCATGGTAGTTTTAATTAGCCAAATATTGTATGACATTAATATCTCATAGCTGTAATGTTGCACACTACTTATTATATTTTTATTTAATTGTGCGATCATTTGTATTGGCCATCTAGAAATCGAAATCCAACCATCAAAAAAAATGATGATGGAAAATAGGGCTGCACAATATATCGTTTTAGCATCGATATAGTAATGTAATGATTCGCAGTAGTCACGTCGCAACTATATACCATGTTGAGTCATGATTGATCACTTCACAAGTGTTTTTTGAGGCCTGTGACTGTGTGAGGGTTTTAAAAGCATTCATGCCTAAAATATTTTAGCCAGTGCTTCCCACACTTTAAGTGACTTTACTTGGGCGGGCCGCCCAGGTATATTAACGGCCGCCCAAGTATATTTAGTGACTTTTTTTTTTACCTTCACTTACTTTTTTTTTTTTTGTATCCGCCCAATATAAACAAACATCCGCAAACGTTAAGTAGTGGAAAATCTTTTCTTGTTTACCTATTTCATACTGCTCGTTCTGTGTGTGCGAGAACTGTCAACACTCGTGTTCTGCAGACCCACAGAGACCAACACCGTTTTGCGTCCGGCCATGGTTTCTGAATCTACTAAAATGTCCGGGATTCGATTTTGCTTTCATTTTCAAAGCTGTCGTCGATTTTATGCGCACAGCCGCGAGAGCGAGAGAGACATTAAATAATTAATTGTTTAATCTAAACGACTCAAAAAAACTTTAATAAATACTCAAAGAGGACGAAATTGCATCTAAATTGGCTGCAGAATATTTGCCTTATTTAAATAATCTACAGTTTTATTTAATTGTTATAATTTTTAGAGATATTGTCTGTTTTTATTCCTTTTTTCTGTAATTTATTTCTCATTTGCGCTATACAGTATTTTATTAATTTGATTGTCAATATATTACATATTTTATACATTTAAAATACTTTGTATACAAAATGTCATACCAATAAAGCAACCTGAACTTGAATGAGATAGAGAGACGCAGATTTTAGTGGGTGCACATGGCTCCTGAAGCGCATAAAAGAGAAATAGTGGATTTTTTATTAATTAAAAGTATTTTTTTTTACTTTAACCCATTGAAAAGAAAAAGTTGAAAACCTATAATAATAACAATAGTGTTAAAAATCAAATTCTGTTTTGTCACATATAGTTGACTATTTATGTGCTGTGGGTAAAAGGTGTGTTTCAATTTGGACACCACCGCAAGTATATTTCAAACCTGTGGGAAACACTGGTACCGTGTTACTTGTTTGTAATAATGATTAATAGTATAGAATTTTTTTAGAAAGCGAAGACTATGCGGTTCAAAGACTGTATACAGTTCTACTCCTCTGAAAACAATCAAATGATATTTATTTAATAAGTATCTTTTTCATTATGAGTTTATATATGCTTGTAAACGGTTTCTTATATTTTATGCATATGTACTCCCCTACAGAATCATCCCAATCAATCTAAAATTATACATTCTTTCCAAATAGTTATGCAACTTATCTAGTAAACTTGTATTGAACATCTGTAGTACTGACAAATGATCATGCATTTCTTGTTTGAATGAGTCTGAAACATGAATGCACAAAATTAACATGATTATATTTACTGCAAGCCTTTCTGCAACAACACAACACCAAACAAACACAGCTTGTCTTCCTTGCTCTAGGGCCGAAACTGACTTGTGCTTATTTCAGAGCAAAAAAAATAAATAAAAAAATCTAAAGCAAAACTCCCCCCTCGGAGAACAAACCCAACACACTCTCTGAAAAAAGCACGTCCACTTTCTCTGAGTGCCGCCACTGGTCACAACACAAGCCAAAAACACACACAGCTGGCCTCTACATAGCTCTTTGTGTCCGCCGCTAGCCTGAAGAGATGAAATGTATGAAGCACTGAGAGTGTGTCCGCCGCATAAATGCATGCACTGAATAGGCCTGCTTGTGTTTATTCGACAGCATGCGCCTGCAGCCATGCAATATTTAACAGCACTCTAGTCGTCCCACTCCACAGCAGACACACAATGCAGGAGGAGGACGAAGAGGATGATGATGAAGATGCCAGAGGGAACGTCTTAAAAGCCGGATTTTTTTGACTCCATTCTGCCCTTTCAAACAAACACGAGCATCATCTTTTGGCCTCCATCCTCAAGCCACTGCTGCTGTACAATGAAGCCTTTTCACAAGGCGGTGATGACGCATTTATCGGTCATCAGCATATTCATTTCTTCAACGTTTTTAATATCTTGATTTTTTAATGCATGTATATTTATGAAGCTGTACTTTGTATTTATTGGGCCAGATCAGTCTCAAAAATAATAAATTCACAAAATTAAATTCATAGTACATGGACAGCACAATTCATAAATACAAAAACACATTTCGTACATTCAAAACAATTTATATATGCACTAATCCAATTCGTAAATTTAAAAACTATTTATAAATTCATAAATGCAATTCATAAATGCACAAATCCAGTTTGTTTATTCAAAAACAATTCATGAATTCAAATGCAATTCATAACACAAATTCAACATAGAAATTCAAGATACAATTCATAAACACACAAATTAAATTCATACATTCAAGATGCAATTCGTAAATGCACAAATCCTATTCAGAAATTCAAGATGCAATTCATAAACGCACAAATCCAATTCATAAAATCAAGATGCAATTCGTAAACGCACAAATCCAATTCATAAAATCAAGATGCAATTTGTAAATGCACAAATCCAATTCAGAATTTCAAGACGCAATTCATAAGTACAAAAATCTAATTCATAAAATCAAGATACAATTCATAAACGCACAAATTAAATTCATACATTCAAGATGCAATTTGTAAATGCACAAATCCTATTCAGAAATTCAAGACGCAATTCGTAAATGCACAAATCCTATTCAGAAATTCAAGACGCAATTCATAAACGCACAAATCCAATTCATAAAATCAAGATGCAATTCGTAAACGCACAAATCCAATTCATAAAATCAAGATGCAATTTGTAAATGCACAAATCCAATTCAGAATTTCAAGACGCATTTTATAAACACACAAATCCAATTCAGAAATTCAAAACACCATTCATAAATACACGCATCCAACTAATTTTGAGAAATAATTATGATTTTAACTTGTGTATTCACAAATTGTGTTTTGTATTCATGAATTTCATTTTGTAAAAGTATTATTTTTGAGACTGATCTGGCTCCATATGTATTAGAGTTGTTAAAAGTATCGAGTTCAGTCATGAAATTTTAAAAACATCCATTTTTAGCGCTTTCTTAAACACCGCTGATTAGTTCTTGTGTTCATGTGCTCAACAGAAATTACTGTGATTGGCTGTAAAGATGGAGCTTTTCAAAAGCAGTGTAGATCAGTCGACCCTTCAATGTTAAAGAGTGATGATGCGATGATCTTCATGGCCAATCACAATTAAAACACAGTTTGCTTAATGCAAGTTGTAGCAAAGATTCCCAAACACTGAGTTGGCGAATAGTGTGCCAGCGCACGACAACCAATCCATGTGTGCAGAACTTCACAATGTCAACATCGAAAGTCTAGCATGTTTAATCGTAAACGTCACATGGTTGTCAACGACCAATAGGAGCACGGAATCTTTCTTTTTCAAGAGTGCCCTGAATGAACAAACACCAAACAAACAATAAACATCATGGACAACACATCAAAATGCATTGAAATTATTGTCTAGATAATTATACTACAAATTGTTTATTGGGAGTACAAGAAAGAGTTAACAGATATTAATGTCCAAATATGTATTTCTTTTTCCACATGCTGTGCATTTACCTTTGCAGAACCTTTAACTCTGATTGAGATTAAACTTTCTACAAGCCCCCCAGCTGACAGATGTTATGGTCAAACACCACAAGCATGTGTGAGTAACGTAACTGGTCTAATCACAATTACCCACAGTTTCATCAAATCAAAGCTTCCAAATCAATTATAAATGCAAACAGTAAAAAAAAAAGGTCTGTCAATACAGATTAGGACAACTAACCAATCAAAACACAGTTGGCTTATGAAAGGGGAGGGGCTTTGATTAAAACAACTTCCATTGAAATCATCGCAGAGTGATTTTAAGATTAAATTCATATTCCATGAAAAGGACCATGTTTTCTGATCTTACATGCATTTAAACTGTTCTTTAAATCAAAAGGAAAACATCAGATTAGCGCTGCGCGATATTAGAAATATCTGACATTGCAATGTTTTGTTTGGCCACAATATATAATTGTGATATGAATATAATTTCACCAAAGGATTTGAACAGCTCTGTTTGGAAAGATTTCCTTAATTTGGATCAACTAGGTGTCTTTTTCTGTATAAATTATAATAAATATAAAAGTAAATAAATAAACAGCAATTTATGATTTTCTGGGGAGTCTAATGTCGCGGTCACACTAGAGTTTGAGCGTGCAAAATTCTGTTATACTGCATTGTGAAAAGGGGCGGGATTAACATTTTAAAAAGTGAGCGATTGGTCCATATTTAACATTTCTGTGTAAGAGGTCATGTTTTGATCTTCAATTGTTTTGCAGGTCAGAGTTCTTTGCAATTCAGCGAACTGCAAAACTGAAAGCTTGCGTTTTCAGTCTGACACATTCACGTGCATATGAATGCAAGTCTATGGGGAGAAAAGTCTAGTGTGACCACGGCTTCACGGTATTCAAGGACAGAAATTAAACAAATCACATGTAAAACAACATGGTCATCGATGTATAAATGAATCTTTATCTGTTAATCTTTCATAAATAATCTAATCCTGCGATGTGACTACTGCAGATACACACATTGCGATATCGATGCCCAAACGATAAACTGTTCAGCCATTTTTTGCATTTTTAAGTATGGATTTCAGATCATTATCTCAAACGTGTGTTTGACAGACTGTCAATCGATCCAGCACTAACACTTTATGTATCTGATTTCACATACTGTCAGAGAAGATACTACAGTTGTAGTAAAAACTACTGTGACTGATGTGCCTTTCAACAGCAGTTATATAATTATTGAATAATCCAATTTTAAAATAATCTATTTCTTGGTTCTGGTAGAATCATAACATGTTTTCCCACCAAGGCAAATGGAAAGCTAGAATATAGAATTTAGCATTAAATTAGCAAACATATGTAATACAGTATAGTCAGAGTAATGTGCCAACACTGGAATGATTCAAGTTATCTAACCCTCTGAAACTGACCCTTTTTAGCTTTTATCCTAATTGTGGCAATATGGTGACTGTCGCTTTAAATTCAAATGAGAACTTTTCAGAAAAGGGTGGAGCTACAAATGCCTGTGTGTCAGCATAGTGGCAGGTTCAAAACTCTAATGATTGTAGGCTGATTCTCACTAAGGGCTGTTTATGTTAATGAGTGAGAGATGGTCACAAGTGGGCGGGGCTTGACCCCTCTGATGACACATACAAAGGGAGAATGACAACAAAAGGGTTTCTGCAGACTGTTTTTATCCAGTGTGATTATAAAAAATAGAATTAATTAATGTTTACCATTAGATTCTGGTTATACTCACACACTGCTGCCACACAACAGTGTTTAAATCCCTTATAAAAGTGATTTTTGCATAATAGGTGCCCTTTAATTCATTTAAACGCAACTGAAATGATGTAGAACACTACATCAAAGTAGTGAACTCAACACTAAACTCAAAAAAGGATGATTTTGTATTACTTCTGGTGAGATTTCAGTAGTGCAAACCCTAAATTTTAATCCACAAACTGAATACAAGGAAACTTCACAATGCTCACAGAAATGCAGTTATTATAATTCTAAAGTTAAATGAATAAGTTTTTTAGTTTTCATTAACACAAAGCTTTAAATGGGATTTTATCGTCTGTTCATTTCATCATACTGGTTTTTAAGTTTTATCCAATGGCATTTATTATTACTATTATATTAATTGTGTAAACAAAACATATTTGATTCTTCATATTGGTTATTAAATGAATCATTCCAAAATGATCCTAGATTTGGGATGATGCTGTAATTATCATGTTTTATCTGTGTACTGCAGAGAGAACTATACATTTTAGAAAATACAAATAAAGACAAAAGGCCTTCATTATGGAGAGAGAGTTCATTTGGAGGGGAAGACGGACATCACAAATGGACATTAGAAGCAGGACGACACGCGTCCAGCGGAGGAGAGTCTTCCTGCGCTGTCAATAGCACATCTATTTATAACCTGCCATTGTAGAGGACGTGCAGCACTGCGATCTGCACAGAGACACATCTAAAAATGAAGAGTTTGTACAAGCACAGTCCATACGGCAAGAACTGGACCCAACGCAACCCAGCAGAATCAGAAAGAGCTTTATTGCCAGGCATTGACTGAAGTGTCCACAGTGCATCAGAAGGACAGGACAAAAGATAATAAAGGAATAATAAAAAATATATAGAATTGACAAATGTACAGTATATTACTAAACACAATATTGCATGTATAGCTGTAATATGTTCAAATTAAATATTAACTATGTGTGGCATCATTTGAATCGAGAAAATATTTGTTTATTTTATATAAAATCATGGTGTACACGACTGCTGCATCACAGATATCAATATTTTTACAATATATAAAAACATTTATCACATTCTGGCCATCTGATATTAGGTATATATATATATATATATATATATATACACATATACACACACACACACATATATACATACATATATATATATATATATATATATATATACATACATACACACACACTGCAACGGCGATTTTCAAAAGTATTACATTGCTTCGTAAACGTTTATTACTACCGTCGGTTGAGCCTCCTCATACAGTTTGATATGGCACTTGGAGGTGGAAGCCACTTCGTGTGACGTCACACTTAACAAGCGGATAAATAGGTGTATGAGTGTATAAATCAGTGGTTCTCCATTCCATACACATCTACAATGCACTGAAATGTTATTATAAAACAGAGCAGTGCATGGATGAACTAAATCAAATGAGTTCCTTTTTTGGATATTAGCATTGTTGACATATTTGGAACCTTCAGGAAATTCAGGAATTTTTCCCTTGCACTATATGTAAGATAATTATTACAAATGTATTAAATGTGTATTGTTAGCTGTGTACAATAGCGCATGTTTTCTGTTAAATATAAGCTATTTGTTTTCCAAGCAGTTGTGCCATTTGAATTACATTACCTGAGATTTAAAAGGGGTCCTATTATGACCCTTTAAACTATATGTAAAATGAGTCTGTGATGTCTCTAGAGCAGTGGTGGGCAAACCTTTTAGACCTGAGGGCCACAAAGTTTTCAAAGCAAGTGAAGGGCCACATGTCAAATCCTTTAAAAAATAACTTTTATTTATAGTGGCAGTATGCATGGAACATGTAATATCGGACAGAATCATGTCACATTAACACAAAACAGATTTCTTTAATAGTTATTGTAGACTTTATCAGCCTGCTATAACGACAGACTGTGCGTTAAAGCGGGAAAAACACGAGCATTAACGCCATTGCTGCCACACAACAGTGTTTAAATCCATTATAAAAGTGATTTTTGCATAATAGGTGCCCTTTAATTCATTTAAACGCAACTGAAATGATGTAGAACACTACATCAAAAGCTGTAACACTGAAGTGAAATCTGTCATGCATATATTTGAGCTGGAATTGAAGGAAGTGCACTAGTAGTAGTATGTAGGTCACATGCCATACTGAAAGAGATTTCTGGTGAATTGACTTGTGTTTGATCAGAATGACATGAGAACAATCATCCGCCAGCATGTCCATTAATGGCCCATTAAGACCACTAACACGACCCTGCTCTATTTTAAGCCACCACAGTGACTACAATCACAATCACACATATAATGTCATGACTAAAAACTTGCCGAAAAGAGTAAGCAAAGGTTTTGCTTTTTTGCTGCTGATCAGTTGCTCTAGTCCAGTACTTGTTTATTTTTTACCAATGTTCACTTTTAAAACATACACAAATTATATTATATTTTTCAATAAAACTAGAAGCAGAAATCCAAGCAACTCTATGCCAACGATTTTTTCCGATGGATTAATTGATTGTATTTGTAATTGTCTTTTGTTTACAGGTGAGTGATTAGGAATAACATTGGTTTCATTTTCCTGTAAAACTCTCCTGCTATTTTTGTAAAAGTTTAATAAACCGAAACAAAAGGCAAAAAGTCAATAAAAGAATGCAGTAGCTGCAGGAATGCATGTTGCTCAGTGAGTTCACAGCTCACATTGACTCTACTGGACACGTGACAGATCAGTTACAGTGGATTCTTACCTGCCCGAGTACACAACTGACCATGTCAACAAGACCAAACACACACTTACAACGGTGAAAGAAAGCTTTTTGGCCAATTAATACACAGAAAGGTCATGTGACTGTGGCTCTGTCCCAATGCCCCGTGAGCTGTCTACCAAGGGAGCATACTTAGTTTCTAAAGGTTGAGTATTGTGTAACTTTTGGTTGTATTCCAAAGCAACATCGAAAGTATTGTTCAAGATGCATGATAATGAGAAAACATGCAATGTTGCTGAGCACTACGATAACTATACTTCACGATAGATCAAAATATCTTAACTTCCATTTCAAGGCGACTTTAAGACGAAGCATGATCTTCCTCATTCTTCATAACATTGCTATTCAACCTGCATTTTTAGCGTCTGAGACATTTAGCATTACTTTACTTCCACAGAACTCCACCGTCTGCCTCTGCTCAAACCGGTTTCTCTGGACACTCCAGAAACACATGGCCCTTTAACTGCACGCATGTCTACCATCCATCTACAGCTGACTTAAAGTACTTCTTCAGGTAAACATGTGCAGCGGCAGAGCAAAATTACAACAAAAACTACTTTTAGGGATGAAACGAAACGATACTATTTATTTACAAACCGAGTATGAGCATTTTAATTTGTGTACCTGCCGATACAGAGTACCGAGTCCGATACTTCTTAGATTTGGTTTCAATGAAAGTGCAATTGATTTGAAAAGAGGTTTTATTGTTTGCCTCTAGCAAGAATGAACACAAAAATGTTTAACAGAAGGCTATTTCAAGGCAAAAATATACACATTACTGATATCGATTACCGATTAAGCGTGGACATTTAAAGGATAAAGTTATCCTTGCGCTGACACACGTCCATGACTTTACACATTACATCTTAAAAATAATCGCACAACCATCATCTCACAAGGTTTCTGAGTTTTCTTGTCCTTCTGACAGAGTTTGTTCTTCCGAGAAGATCTAAGAATACTTTACATTAAACATTAAATTAAGATCTGGAGCAAAGGAATTGGACGAAAGTCCTTACCCCAGGAGGAGGAGTTCAAGTGTCTTGAGGTTTTGTTTATGAGTGAGGTCAGTATAGAATGTGAGATTGACAGGCGGATTGGTGCAGCAGCAGCCGTAATAAGGGTCGATGTATCGGTCTATTGGAGTAAAGAAGGAGCAAAGCCAAAAGGCAAAGCTCTCGATTTACCGGTCAATCTACATTCCTAGTCTCACCTATGGTCATGAGCTTTGGGTCAAGATATCGGATACAAGCGGCTAAAATCAGTTTTCCAGGAGAAGCTCAAAGTAGAGCCTCTGCTCCTCCACCTTGAGAGAAGTCAGTTGAGGTGGCTCGGGCATCTGATTCAGTTGCCTCCTGGATGCCTACCTAGGTAGGGGTTTCAGGTATGTCCCACCGGGAGGAGGCCTTGGGGAAGACCCAGGACACCCTGGAGGGACTATGGGCTTACTCACACTATGCTATCTGAACTGTGCCCAGGTCCCTTTCCCGGATCGTTTGAGAAGTGTGAGCGCTCTGAATCGGGTTCAGGCACGGTACACTTGGCTGGCCCTGGCCCGGTTGGAAGAGGTGGGCCTATGCAAGGTTTACTTGGGCTCAGGTGCGGTATGCTTACAGTGTGAGTGCAAGCGTGCCTCAGCCCAAAACTGAAAGCGAGACATGACTTTTAAGGGACTGTTTTATTAAAGACGCAAATCCCTCACTGCACGTCAGCTGCGCCTTCAGCAAACTTCCTAATTCCTGCAGCACGAGGACTTTATGATTGTTTATTAGCGTCAAAAGTGGCTGATCTGTTCAGTGAAATAATAGACTGGTGTCACTGAATATCAAAGGACTTAAATGATATAACTAAAGAAATCTCCACTGTGCTGAGCGAGAGCGCTTACTGAACAGCACGTCATCGATGATGTAAGCGCGCCCTGGCCCGAATGTAATGTGAGTGCGGGCCGTCGGGGGAGACGGGAGGGGGAACAAGCGTGCTTTGGCCCGGTTCAAGGCAACTGTACATAGTGTAAGTACGGCCTAAGTCTCTCGACTGGCCTGGGATGCTTGGGGCCCCTCAGGAGTGGGGGAAGTGTCTGGGGAGAGGGAAGCCTGGGGTTCTCTGCTAAGATTGCTGTCCCCATGACCTGGCCCCGGAAAAGCGGATGAAAATTAATGAATGAATGAAATAATGAATTAATTAATGAATTAAATGAAGATACAAATTATACCAAACTAAATTAGTTTCAAAAGAAAAAATTTTCCAAGAAAAAAGTATGAAGTGTATATTTTTGTTCGAGCCCGTCTCACACACCTGTGTGGTGTGTAATTAATCTTTAACTACTTTTTTCCATTCCTAATAAAATATCTTATATAAACCTGCCAGGTAAGTTTGGTGCTCTGACTTAATTTCTTCAAATGAAAAATACCAAAGAAGGTCCCATTTAATAATTTATTAAATGAACAATAGGATTGTCGAATTGTTTGTTTTACTTTTTGGCTGTTTTTCATCTAAAAACTACATAATGTAGACCTTCTTTTGGTATGTGCCATTTCTATAAAAAAATTAAAATGGGACTTTATAAAAGATCAACAAATTAAATCAATTGATGAAGCAAGACGCAAACCATAATGAACAAATGAACAACTTAAAGTATCATTATAAAAGTCTCTCTACACTATCAAACTACTTCTGCTGATTTGTGCATCTAAAAAAAGGCCCTTTTATGCAAATCACTTTTATAAGGGGTTTATACACAATTGTGTGTTAGCAGTCTGTGAATATAGCCAATGTCTAATGGTAAAAATTTATTAAATATATATTTTATAAATAGACTTGCTAAAAACACTCTGCAGAAACACTTTGACATTCTCCCTTTGTACGGGTAATCAGAAGGGTAAAGCCCCGCCCAGTAGTGACCATCTCTCCCTCATTAGCATAACGTTAGTCTTGTTTTTGATCTGCCACTATGCTGACACACAGGCATTTGTAGCTCCGCCCTCTTCTAAAAAGAGCACAATCTTATTTGAATTTAAAGGCGACACTCACCTAAACACCCTAATTAGGATCAAAGCCTAAAAGGGTCAGTTTCAGAGAGTTAGAGAACATTATTTGTGTGCTATTTTGAGCTGAAGCTTATTCTACATCTTGCTAAAAGGGTCATAATGGGTCTCCCTTCATATTTGGAAACATGCATTAATAGAGTTTTTGTGGGTCAAGCGGTTTAAAGTTCACCATCCTCTACGCTTGTCTTTCGCATCAAAGTGAAGTAATGTGGTTCAACAGGAACAGACTCAGCTTAGTTCCGTGATCAGGACCTGATTGAAGACTTCAAGAAAATATTTCAAGCGGCAGTAGATGTAGGCGTTCGCTGATGTGCTCTATTATGAACAAACGTAGTCACATGAGACAAAGCAAATCCTGACAGCTGCTCGGCTTTGCATCAGGTCCGGCCACATTTCTGCAGCTCACAAACCAAAGCCTTTATTCAAATCGAAAGCGATGCCGTTTTCTTTTTACATGCAAAAGCAAATGTGTATCACTAGTACAGTCCATCTGCGGTCCACTTTGCTTATTCAAAGCAGTCTGATAACAGGCCTGTATTCAAACAACCTGCGAGGAAATGAGAGTGACAGGACAGGCCAAACGCTCACAGTAAACATGAATCACGAGAGCGTACGCCTGAACACTGCTGACAGAGATGATAACTCGCAGTGAATGAAGCCAGTCGGATGCTGCTTTGCTAACTGCTCTCATTCAACTAATTCATTCAGTCAAATGTCTAGCTCTTTAGGAACTATTTTGTGAATTGATGAACTCACAGTCATTTGTTTGTGAATCAGACAACACGGCTCACACTGATGGCCTGCAAAACAACTCACGAAAAAAAAAAATGTTTGAAACTACACACTCCAGAGCTCACAAAACTGCTAGCTGGATGTCCCGGGGTTCTTATGTTTTCCAGTCAGGCTACCAAAAATGTATCCAGCCTGCTGGTTGAACTATCTTGATGGGAGGACAAATAGTCTATTTAAATGCCTCTGCATTCTCCAACTCAAGTAATTTACATGGATTGAGGAGCCACTACCAATATGTGGTTGAATTTGTTGTCAAAGAAACCAGTACTTTGGTACTATATTGATGAAACAATAGCATACAACAATAGTTAAGCCTACCAGTTTTTCACATTTTTTAGGGACAATAATAAAAAAATTATTTAAATAAAATGTGGTTATTTAAAAAAAAAAAAAATATATATATATATGTAGCATATAATTAATGCAATTATAACTTGTTTTATTTGGTAAATGTATTCCTTTTTATTTAAGAATTAATGTCTTTTCTATTTGGGTCATTTGGATTTATTTCGGGCTACCAAAAACTGAAGAGGGCTTGCTGAAAAGGCTACCAGGCATCCCAAATAACACACTATGCACTTTTAAGACCAGCGCACGGTCAGCCATTAGGCAGCATCGGGCCGTCGGTGGGCATCTGTCAGGCTAGTTTGTTTGGTGTCGCCCCACATCATGCTCACGTCAGAGAAATGGGCAAACTTTCAGCATGTAGAATCAGCATTGGCCATCAGTAAAAGAGCGCTCTGATTGGCTGTTCAGCTACGAGTCAGAGCATAAGAACAAAAAGTGGCAAAGTGACAACTAAGCCGAGTCAAGAGGAAACAAAAAAGACTGTCACATTTCTTAAATATTTGCAAATGACATCGATTAGACATATTTGCTCAAGCCAATCCCTCTTTTCACTGTAACATATCCACACAATTGATTTGTGTCAGGGCAACATGAAGGAATTAAGTTAACATTAGTTTTGTCGCTGTATTTGCACTGTCTGTATTTTGCACTGTTGTTGTATTTGCACTATCTGTATTTTCCACTGTCTGGAGCCAGCACCTAAGCTTTTCACTCATCATAGCACACGTGCTGCTGATGATGTGACAATAAAAGTGATTTGATTTGGTAAACTTAAGTGGATTAACCATAAAACAGTCAAGTAGTCCCTCAAAACTTGTGCTTGGCGATATGGCAAAAATACAATCTCGATCATTATTTTTTTAATGTTAACAATATATATTTCAATACAAGTTGTTACTGCTTCCAGATTTAAAAGAGTACCCCAACAATTACAGAATTAGAGGGTCCATTTAATGGCAGATCATATTTTCAGCCAATAAATTGTCGGTGACAGAAAATTTGATACATCTCTAATATCAACACACTTTTAGATTCCCATTGTTGCACATTTCTGCTATGTGATTGGCTCAACACAGGCTCATTCTGAACACGTAGCCCTATATACATTTCTGGAGATCGTGAATTATGCCGTAAGTACGTACGGTTTAGCCATAAGAACCAAAGGCTGCGTTTCGTCTTTAAAACGAACGATACAGGGTGGTATGACGCCATTTCTTTTCACTTACCTCAGTATGAACGGCTTTCCCGCTGTTACCAGTTTGTCCAATTATTTCGCCATGTACGATGGCAGACTTGAGACACAGAGAGGAATTGACCACGGCGAAGAACGGTTCCAGAAATCAAACAGAAGCCAAAAAATAAAATAAACAAGTAAATAACTGTCAGAATGTGGTAAAATCTGAAAACGTGGTAAAGAAATCAGGCGGGGGCTTTTCTTTTTCTGGATTGCTTTTTAAAACTGTCGGATGGGTTTAGGAAAGGGGATGGGCACTGGTCAGTCAGTGCTTTTGAAAACACTTGGGTTTAGGGTAGGAGTGGATGGGTCAGTCGATTGGTCAGTCAGTGGCCTCTGGTGGACTCACGTGAAAACAGCAGGCGTGAATGACACTCGTGAGATAAATTTGAGATCTGAAAAAGAGTACACAGCGACCTCTGCTGGATTCGCGGTAACAAAAACTGCAAAAAAAACAAAAAAAAACATAGGAGTATGTATTTGCTGCTCTCCAGAAATACGTACGTTTTTAAGAATGAGCCTGGTTTGGATTGGCTCCTAGATCAATATAGAGTAAAAAAGTCCAGAGCTTATCATTGTTATTGACATAAATTATCGCAATTCTATATAGTCATTTATCGACCCAGCCCTACTTAAAAGACCTCAAAAATGGTGTTGTTTCAGCTCATTTTAAATAAGCAGTCTGAACAAACGAAAAAAAAATAATTTTTGAGTGCATTTAGTCAGAAGTACTGTGAAAATGGTACGTACATGCTGCTTTGTTTATGGTTTTTACATGTGCAGCACTAGTTCTGGTTTTCATCGTGGGATGACACTACAATTTAAACTATTGTGAAATTTTGGATGGAATTAAATTGTATTTTGGACTTTTAGAAGATTTTAAAAATTAGTTCAAACAACACAATTCATGAGATTTTTTGGAAAAACTTAAGTGTTTTATGTTAAATCAACCTAAATTTGTTAAAAAAAAAAGATTCAGTTAACTTAATCGATTTGTATTGGGAAAACATGAGGGAACGCTGTGAAATCCAGCATTTTTACACTGAAGCTACCCAATACCATAAAAGCAGTGAAGAGGATAAAATTTTGTTTTTATTACCAAAAATCTTGGATAATCATAAGTTCAAATGTCAATGAAAACACTGGACGCACCTTTTGTTTTTCACCACATTTAATAAAAAGCAAATTTACATTCACTCAAGAGAAATATGGATTTTTATTGTTTTCTGCTTTTAATTTATAGACTCAGAGGTTCAGATTCAGAATATCTCTGATGGTCCAGTGCTAAAGATCTCGCGTTTACTAATAATGATTATACTTTACCATGGCTAACACTGCTTTATAAACTAATGTCTGATATAATAACTGCATCCAGTAAAATTTCATTTGCTATCATGGAATAATAATTATAACTTCATTTTTCCTACACCAATACATTTCCACGACTTTCCCAGAAATTACTCTGATTAACAGGACTTTTATATTTAATTTTATATCATAAAACTAATTAGGTTAAGGTTTTACCGCAAGTCTGAAGCTGAAGTGTAATGCTTTACTGATATCAGTCTGTAAACAAATACCTCAAGAGTCTCACAAAGCATCTGTCAATCGCTCATCCCAAACTATACAAAGAGATCGACAGGTGTGTGCATGATTAAACACACACACACACACCCTTTATCATTTTAGAAAGCATTTCTGTCAAACAACATGCCTTTTTAAAGGGGTAGCTCATCCGAAAATGACAACACAAGAATTAAATATTCACCCTTATGTAATTTAAGATCCATTTTTCTGAGCAGTTTAACTCCCTGCACATTCATGTTCAGAGCTGATGTGTTTTAATGTAAGTCATAAAAGTCATTCTTTTAACACTTAAGTGAAGTATAATTAACAAAATGCTTGCAAACGGTTCATAAATTAAATTATTTTTCATCTTATAATTGATGTGAGATGTCATTTGGTCTAGTATTCATTTAGTATCAATATTAAATAAGGCCATATCATTTCCACAATACGGAAAACTAAATTGTGGAATTGTGGAAGTCATAAAAATAGGGATTTAATCAAATCTTGGATAAATAACATTTAATAAGTTTGAGATTCAAATTAAAATAAGTTTTATGCTGATCTTTATTACACCACCTATTGGCCATACCAAATTCTCCAAACTCAAAACTTGGCATTATAACAAAATGCAAAATCCTCTTGAAATGAGCTTGTGTTTGGGCTTCTATATCTGCATCCGCATCCGTATGAATGAGCTGATGCGCTACATCCCCATCATTCATCCAGATTACATAACACATCTACAAATACAGAGACATCAAATAGAAATATGCCATGAGAGCCACAGTTACAGTATAGGACACACAGAGGCATGAACTTTACTTAAGGATTACCAAAGATCAAATATGCTGAAAGGGCACGTCAACTGCGGAGAGAGAGCTGGATAAAACAGACATAAGGCAAATCAGCGCTATCACTGACCAAATCCATAATCCTGAAAGCTGCCATCTACAGACGGGAACAATTTAATCCTATTCAGAGCTATGGCTCAAAACATGAAGTGGGATAAAAAGAGATCAGGATAAAAAAATAAGCAACAAATATGTGCGCAAGCTTTTTGCACTTTCTGGATTTTCATACGGATCGTATTGAAGCCAGTTTCAAATCATTTAGACGAAGCAAATTCTACAGCACACAGAAGCAAAATGTCTCATTTATTTATGCAACACAAATGATTGTACACAATGTGTTTTTGTTGAAGCTAACGTACTTTTGTAAATCTGTCTTTAGCCCCATTTAGGGCTGCATGATATTGGAAAAATCTAACATTGCGAAGTTTTTATATTGTAATATATATTGTGATATGAATACAATTTCACCAGATGACTTAATCTCTCTATTTGGAAAGAATTTATACATGTTAGATGGATTGGGATGATTCATAAAATCTAATAAACAATCTAAAAACTATTTGGGGTCCGCGGACACGTTTTCATTGTGGTCTGTGCTATTTGCAGTGCATTTCTGTATTTGCATGTGTTGTGAGTATTTTTAAGCATAACAATCTATAAATACAAACAAAAAAAAGATATCATTGAAATAAAGTGTTTAATCGTTTCGCGAACAGTATTGAAGTACAGTAACTGAGTGATTAAAATAAAAATAATTCAATAAAATCGTAGATAACGTCACAAACGATACAATTTCTTATACCTGAATGCTTTAAGAATCATTGTACAAATCACAGGCAACTAAAACACATGCAAATGCTAAAGTATAATAAATGCTCAGCATTGCATATCCTGCGAAGTGACTACTGCGAATAATCACATTGTGATATCGATGCTGAACGATATATTGTGCAGCCTTAGCCCCATCATACAATTTTTTCAAGAAAATTATTGGTAAGTGCGTGAACATGCCCTTGTGGATTTTCCATAATAAGAAGCTGTGACATTACCATACAGTTGCCAGAATTCTGCTCTATGTAACGCGTGTACATGATAACGTTTTTCTGGTAATTACATCAAAATGACCAATTGGTATTCAGACAATCTGACTCTGATTGGCTGTTTCGACTGTCTCGACTGCCCATTACTGTTTATTTTCAGCTCTGGGTTCACCTTTGGGTCGCTCCAGCCAACAGCAGAACAGCAACTCTAGTAAGTATAGTAAGATAGTAAGGTGCCATCTGATTGGTCAAATTTAGATAAAACTATGCATAGAATAAATCTCATTTATCACATGTCTGTGATACGCATTTTGCTTATACTAATATCACGATAACAATAATTTTTTGCGAAATATTGTGCAGCACTATTTGTGATTATTACTGTTGAAGTAGCTAATGAGAGTGGGGCACATATAAAAACTGAGGAATGATGAAAAAATAGTTATATAAATAAAGAGCGAAAATGTATGCACTTAGGAATAGTTAAAGCGAATTAGAAGAGCGTTCATCGTGAGGGGTTTAGAATAATAATATTGTGGCATAAAACCAAACACACAATCGCTTAAACACAATCGATTAAAAACTAGCCTAGAGCGCCATCTGCTGTTCAAAATTAAGCTCAGATTTGATTTCTCAGACAATTTTGCACCACCCAAGACCTTCCACAGCTCAATATCTTCAAAACGCCTATTTTCCGCTGGATAAAAGCGCATTAGTGGACACATTACCAAATGGGAAAAGAAACTCTGCATAAATACTCGAGGCCTTTAACATGTGGTTAAACACTTATGAGTGCTCTTGCATTGATTCAGATAAGCAGCTACAAACTTGCTCATCAAGATTCTCTGCAGAATGTGCTTTCATCAGGACCGTAGCTGGCCTGAAAGAAAAAATTAACTGTACATTTATGTCAATTCCCGCCCGCTTGTGGCATGCTTAGAATGGTGATAAACAGTATTCTGACACATTTCAGAACACAACAACACTCGTGTACTTGAATATGATAGCTATGTTTTATATTGCTTGCTGTAAAGTCAGTAGCATTCTTCTCCACATTGCTTGGTTCATGGTGCAGGAACTTCACACCACAGTGGACATACCTCCTGCGGTATGAAGCAAAAGGGGATTTTTCGATGGTTCAGGAATGTTTTGTTTCCTCATTCATGTGTCCTGTGAATGTGTGCCGGGCTCATCTTTCAGATGCCGTGGTTTCGTCACATAAGACTATGGTACAAAGCGTTAAACAACACTCACTGATCAAATCCCTTTAAAAATAACAGATGTGCAGGCCCAAATAACAATCGCAGACCTTGATAGTGTTTGCTAAATTAATGCAACACTTTGAAATGGGTTAACTGGAGTGGAGACCACCAAAATTGTTTTGATAGCTAAAAACATCATGAACTGAAAACTCTGCGATGGTGTACACTTAATACCAACACAAATGTACACCATTTTTGTAATGCAATTTGTCTGTCCATTTAGAAATGACCATGTAAAAATGGCAGCTATTCTGAATAAACACATGAATTGACTCTCTGACAGTAGATGGCGTTTATACAAAAACAGAAACAGTGTTTTCTACAGTGGCAGAGAGAGCTTAACGTGCTGCAATTTCAGAAAGCACATGCAATTACAAAAAGCACCAGCAAATAAAGAAAATTTCATCAATTTGACTGCACACGTGTTGCAAATTGGTCATAACACAAATAATTGAAGAAACACGCAGCAAATTGGTCACAATGCAAATAATTGAAGAAACGCGCAGCAAATTGGTCACAACACAAATAACCGAAGAAACGCGCAGCAAATTGGTCACAACACAAATAA
>CAIGQZ010000348.1:4321301-4335222 GCA_903798205.1 Danio tinwini | reverse complement strand
AATATAATATAATATAATATAATATAATATAATATAATATAATATAACATAATATAATATAAAATACAATAATATAATACAAATAATATAATATAATATATTATAAAATAATATAATATAATATAATATGATATAATATAATGAATATAATATAATATAATTTAATATAATATAATATAATATAAAATAATATAATATAATATAATATAATATAATACAAATAATATAATATAATATAATATAATATAATATAATATAATATAAAATACAATAATATAATACAAATAATATAATATAAATAATATAATATAATATAGCACCATATTTTTATTAAAATTTTCAAAAAATGATGTTTCCAATAAAACCTTGCTCTGTGTTGTATTGTATTAGTCTGAGCACGGCTGTACAGTACAGTACTGCGCTCACCTTGGGAATGCCCACAAAGCCGAACTCCTGCGGTAGTAATGAACAGTTGGTGAGACGCACTGCAGTCTGAACACACTCGTATATGGAGCAGTGACCAAAGTCCACCTCGGAGCAGTCAAACCTCAGGTCAGAGCTGGTGACCACAGCATGGGCAGTAAACAGCACAGGCTGCACCTGCTCAAAGCACAACAATGTTAAAGTACACATGAAATCAAAAGTAACCAGACTGATTTTGTTAGTTCACATTGCTAGTTTTGTGGTGAACAAATAATCTATGCAGGTCTTTAAGAACAAAATAGTTTGCTCTTGTAATCTTTAATTGAAATCTGACAGTGCACTTTTCTGTTTGTTTTCAGTTCAATTCATAGATTAGGTCTGTCTGAGGTATTGGGCGTGGCTAACATACTTAACCACGCCCCTCCAGCTGTCAGCAACAAGCAGATATGGTGAGGAGGTGGAGTCTGTTAGGTTGTAATAACTCTCCCCAAACCGTTTTCCCATCTTTCTGAATTACACGCCTACTTTACTATGTCCAATCAGCATGCAGTAGAAAAAAACAAGCCACGCCTACTGTTTTTTCATTATTATTCAGTTTCTCTAGGAACTGCTCATGCAGACTTTAAAGTCAGAGTGAAATCAAAACGTACAATGTTTAATTCGCTTAATTAATGTGTGTTAGTTAATGTACTGAAAATAAGTGTATGTTTTGAAAATCTTCAATCTTTAGTTTGAGAATCTGCTTCAGTGTTTTGATTGGCTGCTTCTCTAATGATGTGAGTTTGATGATTCAGCCACAATATTCTTAGCCACACCCATCCTACTGTTAGTTTGCTATAAGGGAAATAATGCGCAAAAAGAAAGCCCCACCCCCTACTCATTATTCTGTTTCAGTAGGAAGTACATCAACATACTGAAATAAAAGTCTCAGTAACTTCGGGTTCACCCAGATTTAAATTAATGGACTCAAACATTTGTGTACACACTGGAAACATTACTTAATGATTTTACAAAAAAAACTAAAATGATCACTATATTTTATATAATAGTTGTTTTATTAAAGTTATAAGCCCTTGTTTACAGTGATTTTTATAACAGCTAAGGGAGTCTTAAGCACTAACAATGACCCTTAGCTATACAAATTCACTGTAAATTCCTGATGCTTATTGCTGTATTGTTGAGCTTATTTGTGTATTGAGTGTTGATGATGTAAAAAAATCTGCATGATAAACTGGTTCATAAACAGTTCCAGATATAAGCAAAGTTGTGTGAGGTGTTTGATATTGAGGTCTGAATGTGTGCCAGCGCTAAGGTCCGGCACAGGTTTGAGATCAGTAAGGGTCCTGGCATGAATGAAGAGTCTGACTGTGGGGAAGAGGATGAGAGGATGAGAGGCATGCTGAGATAGAGGGATGATAACCAGTTTCCAGCTTCGAGGATTATGGGAGTTCACTACGACTGTAACCGCATGACCCTGTTATTCAGACTGTGTGGTTATATGCAAAGTAAAGGGCAGGAGTAAACTTGGCATAAGCGTTGTATTTGTTGCTTTTCACTGTTTCGATTTGCATTTCAAACAACAGTTTTTGAAAAGCACAGATTTACTTAACCAGAAAAAAACTCTCTGAGATTAATCATCTCTAATGATAAAATTAATTAATTGTATTTGTTATAATGTCTGCAGAAGCACTTTGATTGACATTCTCTTTTTGTACGTGTCATCAGAGGGGAAAAGCCCCGCCCACTAGTGCACATCTCTCCCTAATTAGCATAGGACGTTAGTCTTGTTTTTGATTCTGCCACTATGCTGACACACAAGCATTTGTAGCTCCGCCCTCTTTTAAAAAGAGCCCAATCTCATTTGAATTTAAAGCAACAGTTACTAAAGCCTAAAAGGGTCAGTTTCAGGGAGTTCTAAAACAATTATTTGTGTGGTACTTTTAGCTGAAACTTCACATACACACTCTAGGCATACCAGAGTTATTTTACATCTTGTAAAAAGGGGCATAATTGGTCCCCTTTAACTTAACATTCAGCAAAGTTCTTACACATGCATTCTATTATGATCACCACCGATCAAGAAGCTGCAGATCGCTGATAAACATGTAGATCGCCTAGAACTACAAATCCACCATTACATGGACTACAACTTCCAGTCATGCACCGCTCACACGCACCTGTTTCAGATTTTGCTGATTGCACACACTCACAGCCAGAGGATCATTATGGACTGATTTCAAGGACTATACAGCACACACGCACACTTCAAGGCTGAGTCTTGAGTCTTGTGATACTGTTTGTGAACATTACAATGCGTTTCCCTTGCCTTGCCGGTTTTGACCCTCGATTTGGTTTGTTTGTTTTATTGTTTATCCCTGTCTTCTGCCCCCTTGCATGTTATTTTGACTATGAATTTTGGATTAGCCTGTATACATCTGTTTGCCCCTGTGTTGACCGTCGCTTGCTTGACCATTCTCAATAAACCTGCATTTGGATTCGCAGCTCCCTTGTCAGCGTCGGCTTCGCATTACACATTTAGCTTTAATTAAAATACAACATCAGGAATAATGACTGACGGTGAGCCACTAGTGTAAGAAATGCATCTGAAAGCTTGCTTTAGGAATGAGATTTCCTACCTGATCTGCCACCTGTACAGTCAGAGGAACCTCCAGAACTCCTGTGTCCTCATTGAAGAAGCTTTTGGCATCTGCATACAAGCTCGCTCTATAAAGCCAAGAAATGACATTTGATGTGTTTTAGTATTAATCACATTGAGTAAATTGTGAGTTCATTTACATTTTTGGGTGAACTCTCCCTTTAAGATTTTAATGTCTGTTGTCATATTTTATGTCATCACCCTAAAATATGATATTTTTTGTAATATAGCGTATAATTGTGTACAAGTTACTAGACCAAAGACTCTAGAACACACAAGATGTGTCACTCGTATAGTTTTGAATGGGAAAAAGTGTAACGATCAATATGGCGAATGAAGCCCCACCTTCTAGTACAGGAGCCAATCAGTGATCGATATAGACTGAAAATTCTCTGGGGGAAGGGCTCGGACCAGACGTGAGTTTTTGATGTTTCCCCATACAAACAGAATGCCCGAGCAGTGTTTCAAAGATGGCCGCCGAGTGAAATGACTTGTCTTAAAAGAACTTTGACTAGACTGAAGATGCACACCTCACTTTATCTGGCAAACAGGGGCACAAAATCTTTGCAACGAAGAGAAAATGTTGTTTTTGAAAGACATATCATGAAGTTTTGTCTTTGTAATTAGAAAGTTCTGTTTTTGTTAGCAAAAAGGTGTATGCAACAGAAGCTCACATACAAGAAAAAGTAGTGTAAACTGAAATGCATGTGGTCAGTTTGACCATTATTCCCATTCACGGTAGAAACACTCAAAAATATTTTGTGTTTTGTAATTTGTTCACACTTTACAATAAGGTTTCATTAGTTAATGTATTTACTTACATCAACTAATAATGAACAATACTTGTACAGCATTTATTAATCATAGTTTAACATTTACTAATGCGTTATTATTAAAATCCAAATTAATGCTTGTTAACATTTGTTAATGCACTGTGAGTTACTATGAATGAACATTTGTATTTTGATTAACTTAAGTTAGCTAACATGAACAAATACTCATTGCTTGTTCACTTTGGTAAATGCATGAACTAAAATGAACTAATACAATCTTATTGTAAAGCGTTACCTGGAATTTTTATAAAACAACATTGTTAGAATGAGATATAAATACATTTTGGAAAGGTCATGGGAAAGGTCATATGCGTTTTATTTTTACAAAGTTATTAAATCACGAAATGTAAAAATGTTCATAATGACTGTGTCACGGTCACTGTGCAGATCGCTTGTAAACACATAGATCGCAATGCACTACAAATCCGCCATTGTATGGACTACAAGCTACAGTCATGCACCACACACACACACCTGCTTCAATTCTCCATTGATTAGCTGAAGCTGTTCACGGACTGATTCAAGGACTATAAAGACAGCACACACAGACACATTGTTGCTGAGTCTTGTTATACGGTTTGTGAACTATACGACGCGTTTTCCTTGCCTTGCTTTGCCGTGTTTTTGACCCTTGCCTTGTTTGTTTGTGTCTTTATGTTGTATGCTGCCTGCCTTTTGACCATCTGCCTGTTTATTGACCACGACTTTGGATTGCCTTTATACATCTATTTGCCCCGTGTTGACCGTTGACCGTTAAACCTGCGTTTGGATCTGCACTCCGTTGTCAGCCATCACAGACTGCCTCTGTAGCTCAAGTGTGAATGTATTAATAGAAAAACAGAGAGAAAAGATACACAGATAAACAGAGCAAATATTTTAGAGTGAACTGAACACATAACTTTTATAATCATAATTGTTCAGAATTAAAAGAAAAAAGTTAGACTCACGTGTTTTAAGGATACGTTATCATAATATACTTGACAGACCGCCTTTTTAGAATTACATTCTAACTTTATTAAAGATGGCATAAAACATTAATTTATTCATTCATTTTCCTTCGGCTTAGTCCCTTATTTATCATAGCGGAATGAACCGCCAACTATTCCAGCATATGTTTTACACAGCGGATGCCCTTCCAACTGCAACCCAGTACTGGGAAACACCCATACACACTTACATTCTCACACACACACACACTCATACACTACGGCCAATTTAGTTGATCAATTCCCCTATAGCGCATGTGTTTGGACTGTGGGGGAAACTGGAGCACCCGGAGGAAACCCACACCAACACGGGGAGAACATGCAAACTCCACACAGAAACACACACTGACCCAGCTAGGACTCCAACCAGCGACCTTCTTGCTGTGAGGCATATAACAGAATTTTTTGTTGCAGACACTCTTGACTAAGCAATGATAATAATTTAAGGATGTTCATTTTCTGAGCTGCTCTTCCAGTGACATCAGTGATGTGTGATGATGAGTAGCAGGAAGATGAGACTGTGGTTACCATGGCGATGTGCGTTACTGATAGACAGACTGCTGTTTGCAATGCAGCCTAAAAAACCAACACCTCTCAGTTCACTGTACTGAGCTAATACTAGTTTTGTCTTCCCAATTATTATTTCAGACACATAAAAAGAATTACTGCTAGATTACGATCACCGTTTTTCCCTGACATGGCTAACATTCGGCGTGTTTCAGCAAAAAAAAACTAATTTAACCGAATAAACAGTGATCCATTAGATCCTGTAGGCCATTAGCTATGTTTCCATCCAAAAATGCAAATGAACTTTATGCGCAAAACTGGATTATCGCATAAAAGACGTGCGAATAAAGCAGCGTTTCCATCCAATGAGTCAAAGTAAACAAAATCGTCACTTCCTGATTAACTGGCGCCAAATATCAACAGTAAAAAACGAATTTACTGCAGGAGGAGAAGCTGCGTCAATCTTTTCTTCATTTAATAAATGACTTGCGCCTCGGAAGGCAATCCTGACATGCAGTGAACGCGCGGTGGCGTTTGAAGGTGTCAGACGCGGAGCACAGACGCTCTTGATTTTGGATGTCATTATAACATAATAACACTAATACTTAAACGGTTACGGCGTTTTAGAATGACCAAAACAACATTTCAGATGGTTTCAGATGTGCTCAGCCTGCTGGTTTGTTCATTTACACACATTTTTATCATCACATGACCTTTTTTAATGCGTATACTGGAATTTGTGCGGTAAAAGTGTTTCCATCGTAGTTTAAGAGCATCTTTTCTTATTGAATAAAAAGTGTATCCTACTCAGTTATGCGCATATGCTTCTTGTGCATTTTCAAAATTTATGCGCATCATGGCGTCTCCATCAACCGTTTTTTTATGCGCATATTTAAAATGCGCATAAAAATAGGTGGATGGAAACACAGCTACTGGTACTTCAATCTCCTCCCGAAGCTCAGACGGTCTGCTTAGAGAAGCTGTCAATCACAACTGTCAATCACGATGACACGCCCCATTTTTATAGCATTAAATTACTGGCTTAAAATATACTGTTTACCAAAATGAAGATCTGAACCTATATTAGCTGATAACCAGTGCCTCTATTGACCAAAACCAACTTTCGGACGTTTTATTGCAGGTGTAATGAATTTTTTATTTGGGCTCAAGTCTTGTTGGATAACATGGGGGAGGCGGGCTTTATGACTTGTACAGCAGCCAGCCCCCAGGGGGCGATCTAACGGTCGGGACCTTCACTCAAAAGGAGGCGTGCGGCACACTTGACACATAGGTACTTATAGCTCCGCCTTCTTCTGAAAATAGCACAATCTCATTTGAATTTAAAGTGACAGTCACCAAAACGCCACAATTAGGATCAAAGCCTAAAAGGGTCAGTTTCAGAGAGTTCTAACACATTATCTGTGTGCTATATCGAGCTGAAACTTCACTACACACTCAATTATTGTTCATCATGTAAAAAGGGGTCTCATTTAAAATATTGTATTATTATTTTATTAACATTTTGTCATCCAGGGTCACATATGTGCATAGTGTTAACTAACTAATGCTAACAAATAGAACAGTATTGACAAGTGTAACTGTAATTTCTCCTACAGTAAGCTCAGACGTGTGCAGTCAGACGGTGTTATCTCGTTCCAGCAGAGTGTTTCAGGACGCTGCATGCTTCAGAGTTAATGGAGTCAGTGGAAACAGCGCTCTTCAATGGCTTTGGCACTGTATTGTGGAACAGCTTTGCGGGACGCCTCACAGCCCATCTGTCGACGGAACAAACAGCGCTAACGGGGATCTGATTGGATCCTGCTTGTGAAAATACATCCTGACACGTTCCTCTGCTCTGAAGCCTATTTTTAGCAGAGAGAGTAAACGTACAGATGCTTAAGGAAAATTTGTTTTAACGTTATTAATAGTTCATTTATTTTTGGATTTTAGAAAAGTACAAATGGAAATGTACAGATAGACAACTGTGAACATATACAGTCAAGGCCCATATTATTCATACCCCTGGCAAATTATGACTTATATTAAACTAGCAATTTGTGTTGGACCAGAAATGACACAGACTTCTCCTAAAAGATAATAAGATAATATTCAAGAGGTGTCATTGTAAACAAAAACAAAACAAAAAAAAAGTATTTCTCAGCTTTTATTTACATTTGAACAAAAAATGTAGGTCAGATTTTTCCAGGGGTATGAATAATTTTGGGCTTGTTATGTAGAGACCATTTCAATGTGGTGATGTTATTGGCCCATGAACATTTCCTGCTTGTTATCAAGCTATTTATAGCTGTAACAACAGACAATTCAATCATAACTTAATGTTAAAACAGCCATCATAACATTATTTATCAATATGTGGCTTTTTTTGGATCCTCGGAAGCTATAGAAATTAAAAATGTAAAACAGGAAGTACGTTGAGACCATTGTTTTCGTTTACATCCCTCGAAATGCTCTCTCTAGAGATATATGTAAAATTATAGTTTAACATATGTGACCCTGGATGACAAATCTAGCCTTGATTTTTTTATTTGTAGAAATTGTTAAAAAAATACTGTATTCAATTCAATTCATCTTTATTTCTCTAGCGCTTTTACAATGTAGATTGTGTCAAAGCAGCTTCACATGTAAGATTTTAGTGAATGTAAACAGTGTCAGTTTAGTTTTCAGAGTTCAGTTTAGTTCAGTTCAGTGTGTGTTAATAATCACTACTGAGAGTCCAAACACTGAAGAGCAAATCCATCGATGCACAGCTCTACAGATCCCAACCATGCAAGCCAGTGGCGACAGCGGCGAGGAAAAAACTTCACCATGGGTCAAATCTTTTGACTATTCTTTTATGCCAAAAATGATTAGAATATGAATTATAATCATGTTCCATGAAGACATTTTGTAAATTTCCTACATCAAATATATAAAAACTCAATTTCTGATTAGCAATATCCATTCCAAAGCATGATTTAAACAACAATAAAGGTGATTTTCTCAGTATTTCGTTTTTTTACCCTCATTTTTAAGTTTTTTGATATATTGGTTATAGGGGTGGCTTGGTGGTGCAGTGGGTAGCGCTGTCGCCTCACAGCAAGAAGGTCGCTGGTTCGAGTCCCGGCAGGGTCAGTTGGCATTTCTGTGTGGAGTGCATGTTCTCTCCGTGTCGTATGGGTTTCCTCCGGGTGCTCCGGTTTCCCCCACACTCCAAACACATGCGCTATAGGTGAATTGGGGAAGCTAAAATTGTCCGTAGTGTATGTGTGTGAATGAGAGTGTATGGGTGTTTCCTAGTGATGGGTTGCAGCTGGAAGGGTATCCACTGTGTAAAACATGTGCTGGATAAGTTGGTGGTTCATTCCACTGTGGCGGCCCCTGATTAATAAAGGGACTAAGCAGAAAAAAAAATGAATGAATGTTTCTTTATATTTTATATTTGTAAATTTAATATTTATATTTCAGGTGATGCATGAATCTCAATTTTAAAAAATTTACACTTTTTTGTACATTTTGTACAATTGATGTTATTTTGTGGTCCAGGGTCACATATACGAACATATTTGTGATTGTAATAGTTAAAAAAATATATATAAACGGGCATTTAAGCAATATATATTCAAATTAATGTTGTCTGTGTGCATAATAGTATTATTATTATAATATTATTATTCCCTCGAGAATTGTCTGCGCTCCTAAAGAGCGTCTCACGCCTCCAAAAGCCACCGCATTCATTAAGTTCATTGCGCTTCATCTTCACACGAATGAGCTGGTGCGAATGATGCGATTCAAGTGAACGAAGCTGAGGGTTTTGCGCTTGACACACGAATTGCTCGAGTTGGAAAAGCTGAACTTCGATGGACATTCTCGCTGGGTTAACCAATCAGGAGCTTTCTCTTGTAGGGGCAGGATTATGACATAGCGTCTGTTGTTGATGTCCCGAGAGGAAATCCTCCTCGGATAACAGCTTATCAAACTAAGCTCGGCTCAGTCTGAAGCACCGCTGAAAGCCTTCATCATCCAGGTACAGTTTCTGGAGGAGTTGATGAATTCACAGAGCTGAAAGGATCTAGTGGACTCAGACACAGTGCCGAACGAATCTACGCTGTTTTTCAGCCTTCCTAAAGCACATAAACACAGCTACTCTCTCAATAAAATCTATGTTAGCCATTTAATAACGAAGCTGAAGTCACAGAGCAGACAGAACCCCAGACGTGACGTGAATCCGCATCTATTGTGAAGTAATTTAACGTGCGAATGAAACAAACTTCACGTGCGAATGAAGCGATTAAATGTTGACGCTTCTGTTTACGCGCAAATAGCACTATTTATTCACATGTGCCGCGTCTGGTGTGAACACAGCATTAGAGAAGAAAAAAACACCACAGTGGCTTCTCCAGTGCACAAAACTGCATTTCTCTGACTCCTATTTGCTCCAGTTTATCGGGCAGTGATGATTTTGTTCTCTTTGAGTCTTTGTATAGAAACGCTTCATTATTCGTAAATCTTTTATGCAATCTTGCAGTTTTGCTTATAAATTTAATTCGCATCTTTAAATGGAAACACAGCTACTGCGATTTGCAAACCAATTGAAAAGCTTGACTATAAAAGAAAAGTCTGTCCTCCACACACTGGCGCTACATAAGGATGAGGAATGTGAAGTAAAAGTGAAAGCTCTGCTGTGTTTAATTGATTACACTCATGCTGTTATGTTGAACCTGTGGTACACTGAACTGTCATAAAGCTTCTAAATCAAACCTATGTTTTTGTGTGATGGATTACTACAACAATAAAGTGGATTCAGCAGCTTTTAGCACAGAAATCTACAAATGACATCTGTCCTTTTCTTTTACACGTCATTTGTGCAGCATAGGATTAACCATGTAGTGTTGGTGTGTAATAATAGTGAACACAAGTAAGGGCTTTGCTGTGATGTTTTGTAATGTGTGTGCATGATTTAAACACAGATAGAGAGAGAATGAAGGCAAGTGCAAATGCCTTCTGACGGCAGGATGAAGCCCTGTTACACAATCATCTGCACTAAAACAACACCAAACTAAATCAATGATTCATCTGAAATGCTTTTAACACACACTTTTTCAGCATTGTCTCTCTTGTGAACTATAAGTACAGTATAAGTATCCTGGCTCATTTTAAGATTTACTACTACATTTTAACAGTTTTATTTCTGAACATGAAACAATAATTAACACTTGAGTGATCTGACAGAAATTATACCAGAACATATACACTACCTGACAGAAGTCTTGTTGTCTTTCCCAGGTTTAGGATCAGCAAATAATAACTTGACTTCTAGTTGATCATTTGGTATCAGAAGTGGTTTATATGAAAGGCAAAGGCCTCTAGATGACGCTTATTTGAGTACAATAAAATATGATCATGTCTTGATTTTGATTGATTTCATTAGGACAGTAAGGTCTGACTCTGCTTAGACTAAAGTCTCATCACTGAACCTTCAATAATGTCCAGTATAGAATATAAAGTCATGCTGCAGTGGAAACAGAATGAATATTGTGTCTGACTCCATCATGAGCTTGGAGGACTGCATCCATACATCTCTGAATGACTCAAATCACGCATTAATAAAGTCATCTGGAATGGAGAAGAAAGCGTTCTTGCAGGACTCCCAGAGTTCATCAAGACTCTTTGAATTGATCTTCAACGCCTCCTCCTTCATCTTACCCCAGACTTGCTCAATAATGTTCATGTCTGGTGACTGGACTGGCCAATCCTGGAGCACCTTGATCTTCTTTGCTTTCAGGATCTTTGATGTGGAGGCTGAAGTATGAGAAGGAGCACTATCCTGCTGGAGAATCTGCCCTCTCCTGTGGTTTGTAATGTAATGGGCAGCACAAATGTCTTGATACCTCAGGCTGTTGATGTTGATCATCCACTCTGCAGATCTCTCGCACGCCCTCATACTGAATGTAACCCCAAACCATGATTTCTCCTTCACCAAACTTGACTGATATCTGTGAGAATCTTGGCTACATGCTGGTTCCAGTAGGTCTTCTGCAGTATTGGTGATGATTGGGATGCAGATCAACAGATGATTCATGGGAAAAATCCACCTTCTGTCACTTTTCCAAATGATCAACTAGAAGTCAAGTTATTATTTGTTGCTCTCAGAACTGGCGACGACAAGACTTTTGTCATCTACTAATCAATATATTTACTGTCATTACACAGAATTAGTAATACTATAAAATAATTCTCATTATTTATGTACTTCAGGAGAAAGTCTTATTTCTTTTAGTTTGGCTGGAAGTAAAAAAATGTAAAATCTAGTGTGGTCATTATTATTAGCTCCCTTAAGAATTATATTTTTTCAATTGGCTACAGACGTCCAATGATTTACCTAATTAACCTAACTTGCCTAGTTAGTTTAAATTAACAACCATATTAATAACCACTTTAAGCTGAATACTAATGTCCTGCAAAATAACTAGTAAAATATTGTCAGCATGGTAAAGACAAGGGAAAACTATTATTTGGGGGAAAAAATATATATTTTAACATTATTGTTTACTGACTTTATAATAGCAAATGACTGTAATAAACACACCCTTATAGGAAGAGAGTAATAATTTGAATATATGTTGAACTAAAATCTTGCTGACACCATACTAATGACTAACATTTACCACATAATCTCATGAAATAATGCAGAATCATCATAAAATGAATGTCTGAGATCCCAGTCACCCTATCAGCATTTATCTGGCTGTTGTACTAGCAAACTGCATGTTATTTCTCTCTTATTTGAACACATGCTACTGATCAATCACAATCACATACAGTTGAAATCAGAATTATTAGCCCTCTTGAATTATTAGTGCTCCTGTATTTTAATTTCCCCAATTTTTGTTTCACGGAGAGAAGAGTTCTTCTTATTTATTATGAAGAAATTCTAATCATTATTATTATGATTATTTCTAATCATAGTTAATAACTCATTTCTAATAACTGGTTTATTTTCTCTTTGCCATGATGACAGCACATAATATTAGACTAGATATTCTTCAAGACACTAGTATTCAGCTTAAAGTGACATTTAAAGGCTTAACTAGGGTAATTAGGGTAAAGTTAGGGTAATTAGGCAAGTCATTGTAGAACAGTGGTTTGTTCTGGAGACAATCCAAAACTAATATTGCTTAAGGGGGCTAATAATATTGACCTTAAAATGGCTTTAAAACTATTAAAAACTGCTTTTATTCTAGCCGAATTAAAACAATTAAGACTTTCTCCAGAATATATTATAGGATATTACAAAATATTAGAGGAAATACTGTGAAAAATTCCTGAATCTGTTCAGCATCATTTGGGAAATATTTGAAAAAGAAACAAAAATTCACAGGAGGGCGAATTATTCAGACTTCAACTATATTTCATAGAGGTGTGCAATAATATACTATAATATTCCAACGAGAATAAGTCTTGCGAGGAACATTACATAAGCAGCGGCCGAGTCAGATCTGTGTGTTCAGAGAGACGAAAACTGAACGTGTGCGGACGCTATTAATGCTGTTTTAATCTGCATTTTAAAGCCCTGTAAAGCAGATTAATGTAGTTTCACTTCCTCCGCCGCTACGCCAAATGTTCCATTAACTTTTGTCATGTAATGCCGCTTCATCTGACCCCAAATCAGCTTAGCTATCAATATGGCACTGTATCAGATGAGAAATGTGGGCGAGGGAAAAGGGCAGCGCAGCAGCTTTAAAAATATCCCAGAAGCCTCATTTAAATTCAGCTCATCCTAAATGTCCACATGCTGCTCTTGGGAGCTTTTATCCATGATTTCATGGTTTTATGTTTTGAGATCTTTCTATGATACAAGCTGCATTTGGGAGAACACTGCCTTTGTTTTTTGATTTTGGAACTTTCTCTGAATAAAACTTACTCCTAAATCCATTATTGTATTGCATATTATTTATCCTAGTAAACACTATTTGAATTATGTAGATGAAATCCATTTAAAGGGGAGTCTCTAGTGAAGTTTTAGCTTAAAATTCCACATTAATAATGAACAACAACAATCAGTCCAAGGCACTCAAAAAATGTGTAAAATTTAAAAAGCCTTTATTCACATGGCTACAAAAAAACTTGGAGTGCCTTGGACTATTTGTTGTTGTTTGTTTTGATGAATCCCTTACCCAAAGAGCACAGACAAAATATTTGAGCTACCCCTGAGCACTTTTTGTTTGATTTGGACCACATTAATAATGTTTTATAACTCTCTGAAACTGACCCTTTTAGGCTTTGATCCTAATCATGCTGTTTTAGTGACTGTTGCTTTAAATTCAAATGAGATTGTGCTCTTTTCAAAAGAGGGCGGAGCTGCAAACGCCTATGTGTTAGCATAGTGGCAGACTTAAAACAGGACTAATGTTATCTTTGTATGGTGTATAGTGAAAAAATGACTGACGGCTGCAGAGAAAATATCCAGTCAGTGGCAGTTCTGTGGGCACAAATGCCTTGTTGATGCCAGAGGTCAG
>CAIGQZ010000348.1:4302847-4316301 GCA_903798205.1 Danio tinwini | reverse complement strand
TGTATGTATGTGTGTGTGTGCGTGTGGTTGACCGGTGTTTGCTGAAGGCTGGACACAGGGGTCAGAGTGTAACGAGTGCCGAGGGCTCCTCTGTTGGTCATGGTGATCATTCGAGAAACAGTCTGTCCCACTACATGAGTGCCAAAATCCACAACACACTGATCAACAACCATCTGAGGAGGAAACAGGAAATAAGGTGACTTTCGGGAAAGCACATTAAAAGGATAGTTCACCCAAAAACCACTTGTTTCAAACCTTTATTAGTTTCTTTCTCTGGTTTGAACATGAAAGAAGATATTGTGAAGAATGCTGGAAACCTGTAACCATTGACTTTAATAGTGTTTGATTTTTCTACTACGGAAGTCAATGGTTACAGCATTCTTCAAAATATCTTTTTTTGTGTTCAACAGAAGAAAGAAACTAATTTTGTAATTGGAATCACTTGAGGGAGAATAAATAGTGAGTACATCTTCATTTTTGGGTGAACTATCCCTTTAACAGCATCATAAGTGTATGTCCCACATAGCTCAATATCTCTAGCCCAGCTCTGGCCTACACAATTAGCTTTTGCTTGGCCCTCATGCCGCATTGAATTACCGTACATGACTAGACCAAGTCTGGCTTCCAGACCAGGGCCAAACATGGACCATATTTGGGCCAAGTCTCAGCCAAGTTAATAACCCATAACTGAGCCTGAACTGGATATGTTGGTGTGTCAATTAAATTGACAAGCCCATGAATCATTGCTCTTTAGGCGTGCTATGTCTTGAAGCGACCTGATTGGTAGAATGTTTTTTCTTTATTTTTAAAATATTAAAAATGTATTTTAAATGTGGGTCAAGACAGGCCAAACTTACATGGCCCACATATCAATTATTAACATCTGGGCCAAATACTACATTTTACTACATTTACATCTGGCCCAAGTATTGTGTGCCGCCCTAAAGACAGTGCCACCTCTGCCAAACCAGGGCCATGTTTGGCTCACATGCTGTATGTCAGTGCCGGATGAATGCCTGCTGTGCCAGATTTATGCCAAATCTGGGCCAGAATTCTTTGCTACCTGGAGTGCTTACTTGTGAAATTATTTGAAATAGATAATATGCAAGAACTCCTACCTCACATTTTTTCCTGGAGCACTTGATGGGCACAGAAAAAGGGCCAGTTGCTGACTGAAAGTGAATTACACCATCCAGATCCACATCCACCTACAACAAACACTGAAGATTTAATACTGTCTTTATTCCACACTGATGTTTTTTCTTTTGCTTTTCAGTAATAAAAGGGGTGGCACGATGGCTTAGTGGTTAGCACTGTCAAGCAAGAAGGTTGCTATTTGAGTCCCAGCTGGGTCAGTTGGCGTTTCTGTGTGAAGTTTGCATGTTCTTCCTGTGTTGCCGTGGGTATCCTTTGGGTGTTTAGTGGGTGTCCATAGTGTATGTGTGTGGTGGTTCATTCCGCTGTGGCAACCCCAGATTTATAAAGGGACTAAGCCGAAATGAAAATGAATGAATGAATGAATGAAATTGGCCGTAGTGTATGTGTGTGATTGAGTGTATATGGGTGTTTCCCAGTAATGGGTTCCAGCTGGAAGAGCATCGGCTGCATAAAACATATGCTGGATAAGTTGGTGGTTCGTTCCGCTGTGGCGACCCCTGATTAATTAGGGCACTAAGCTGAAAAGAAAATGAATGAATGAATGAATGAATGATGTATGTGTGTGAATGTGTCCATGGGTGTTTCCCAGTACTGGGTTGCAGCTGAAAGGGCATCCGCTGTGTAAAACATATGCTGGAGTAGTTGGCGGTTCATTCCCCTGTGGCGACCCCTAATGAATAAGTGGACTAAGCCGATGAAGAATGAATGAATGAATGGAAGTCAATGGTTCGGGCATTCTTCAGTATATTTACTTTAATAATGGTAGACTATTTATTTTTGGATGAACTGTCGCTTTAAGAAGCAACAACAGCGACTACAGATTGAAGCAAAGATATATCTTCCTGAGCTGATGCCAGTACGATAAAAAACCTTACCGAGGGTCTAAATATAGCCTCCAGTTCACAAGCCATCCCTGCAGACATGGGCCCCGGTGGCTCGAAACTGCAAGAAAAGAGGCCACGCATTTATTAAATTAGCCAATACATGCAAACAGCCTGACAGTGACTAATTGCACATTTATAGCAACAACAACCTATTAACAGCATGACAGATTCACCCTGCATTTGCACATTTTTTGTTTCACATTAGTGACCCAGGAGTACAAAAATTATCTTATGTCGAACAAGTATAGTTGAAGTCAGAATTATCCGCCCTTCTGTGAATTTAGTTTTCTAAATTTCCCGAAAGATGTTTTCACAGTATTTGCTTTAATATTTTTTCTGCAAAAATACTGCAATTGACTGATGTGTTTGGCGCCATCTACTGGTACTTCTCTAAAAAGCCACAGTTCAGAGTGCTTCCGCCACAGAATGAGTGCTTATTAATTCTAAAAATCTTTTATTTTTGCTATTTATCAGTGACTGTTGTTTAATTTTAGTTAATTTTTATATTTAATTTCAGTTAATAAAATGTTTTTTACAGACAGTTTCAGTCTTGGTTTTCGTTATAAAATAACCTTGATTACCACTGTATGATGTGGGAAGTTTCCTAATGATGACATCTTTTAGTTCATGTTTCCAGTATACTATTGCAATTTTTTATAATTTTAAAGCCATTTTAAGGTCAATATTATTAGCCCCCTTCAGCAATATTAGTTTTGGATTGTCTCCAGAACAAACCACTGTTATACAATGACTTGCCTAATTACCCTAACTTTACCCTAATTACCCTAGTTAAGCCTTTAAATGTCACTTTAAGCTGAATACTAGTGTCTTGAAGAATATCTAGTCTAGTATTATGTGCTGTCATCATGACAAAGAGAAAATACATCAGTTATTAGAAATTAGTTTTTAAAACTATTATGATTAGAAATGTGTTGAAAATAATCTTCTCTCTATTAAACAGAAATAGGAGGGGAAAATATACAGGGGTCAAATTATTCTGACTTCAACTGTATATTTATTACAGAAAAATGTTACACAAGTTTGAAATGAGCCAGCAAAACACTAACATATAAAATGCTCCACTATGCACCTACCTGACGGACACATAATCTCTGAGACTGTCTGAAACTCCTATGAGTTTACAGTAATTAGTCCCATATGTGACATTTGTGAGCGTGACTTTCTTCTTGTAGATCCTCCCAACCCCCCAATCCTGTAAATACAGTTCAGAAACAACACATCTTTATATTTCATTTAAACATGTAAAATGATATATTACAACTGATTTATATCATGCCCGATAGTTAAAAAATTATAAGCCCTATTTCCTTTTCAAGGGCGGCACGATGGCTCAGTGGTTAGCACTGTGGCCTCACAGCAAGAAGGTCACTGGTTCGAGTCCCATCTGGGTTAGTTGGCGTTTCTGTGTGGAGTTTGCATGTTCTCCCTGTGTTGGCGTGGGTTTCCTCCATTTTTCCCACAGTCCAAACACATGCGCTATAGCTGAATTGGATGAACTAAACTGGCCGTAGTGTATGAGTGTGTGTGTGAATGAGTGTGTATGGGTGTTTTTCAGTACTGGGTTGAAGCTAAAAAGGCATCCGCTGCGTAAAACATATGCCAGAATAGTTGGTGGGTTATTTCACTGTGGCGACCCCTGATAATCAGGGACTAAGTCGAGGGAAAATGAATGAACGAATGAATTTCCTTTTCCAATATTTCCCAAGTGATGTTAAACATAATTTTTTTTACCATTCACAATACACAATAGTTTAAATAATTAATTTATAATTGCAATTAGATGACCTAAATATATAAGAGAGGAATATTATTGTTATTATAATTAAAAATCCTGCATTCGGTACCTTGAACAGAATAGTCTCTGGTTTGCTGATGAATGGTGGTCCTTTTGATTCTCTGCTCTTTACGATCTTTTTTTCAGCTTTGGAAACTAAACTTTTGTTCACGTTGGTCTTCATGGGGATGTAAGATGTTTCAAGCTCAACGTTTTCATATGACAGAGCCTAAGGGAACAGATATGACCAAAAAAAGTGGTTTGATAATATGCAGCAGATCACATTAGCAAAGACTAAAAATTTGAGACATGCAATGACAGAAAACTGCAGAACCCAACACTAATTAGCTCTTTAATCTTATTTTAACAGGTAGTTTTAACTGAAGCTTTATACCGATGGTGTGTTGAACTGCACTGCATGTGCCAAAATTGATGCATATATACAAATTACGAGTGTCAGTCGCCTTTATAATCTACTTAGGCATGCAATGCTTTTGGGATGCACAGTACTGGGCCGGATATCTCAACAAACACCAAGCTAACAATATTAGGTTATAGAACTGTTCTCTTAACATTGCCATTAAGTAATGTAATGCAATTGTTTTGTGTGTGTTCTTAGAATGTTTAAAACGCCTAGTCTTTTGGATGATGTATTAACGTTATTTTTTGGTTATAATAAAGTTTTTCATAATGTTTTCACAACGTTTACATGTCATGTTATGTTAATGTTCTCAGAATGTTATTTAAAACGTAATTAGATCATTCAAATCATATTAGAATGTTTCCCTAACGTTCTCAGTAAGATATAAAAAGGCTTTCTGGACGAACTTTTTAAAACCTCCAGTATTTTTGATTATACGTTTTTGTTATTATTTTGTTAAAATGTTATTTAAAATGTTTTCATAACCTTTCAGTCTCACGTTGAATTAAATGTTTTTCTCTAGATGTTATATTAACTTTATTGTTTGTAACTAAAACTAAATTAAATTAAAACTAAATTAAAAACAGTCTTATGTCATAATAACCTTCTTAATGTTATTTAAATTGCATTCACATTACAATAAAGCTCAAAGAATGTTTCTCTATCAACATTCAAACAAGAATGTTAAAAAAACATTATATTAATAACATTATGTGCAAACTTTTACACAACCTTTAAGGAATGTTACAGAATGTACTGGGAAAGTTAGAGCAAGTTCGGCACGGTGCCTCAGCAAGAAGGTCACTGGTTCGAGTGTGTGGAGTTTGCATGTTCTCCCCGTGTTGGTGTGGGTTTCCTTCGGGTGCTCCGGTTTTCTCCAAAGTCCAAACACATGCGCTATAGAGGAATTGATTAACTATTAGCCGTACTGTATGAGTGTGTGTGTGAATGAGTGTGTTTAGGTGTTTTCCAGTACTGGGTTGCGGCTGGAGAGCTGTGGCAACCCCTGATAAATAAGGGACTAAGCTAAAGAAAAATAATGAATGAAGTTAGAGCAATCAAATCTGCAATAACATTGAGCTTTTTTGCACTGAAAAGACATCACTCGTGCATATATCACTGCAAAACTTTAGAAAGGCAAGCTAAAATAAACACATCTATCATAGAATACTCATTCAAAAGCACTGAGATGGAAAGGAAAAACACGAAACTAAAGTGTCAGATGCTTAAGTGCTTTATTTGAATTTGTTACCATATAATCTGTGTGTTTGTGCTCCCAAAGGCCGGTGAACTCAGGCTGGGCCAGACTCGTGTCTCCGTCATCTTCATCCTTCATTTCCACACACTCCGGTGAGAAACTGACATCGCTGATGCTGTCACTGCGAGAGCTTACAAAAGATGCTCTGGGACTCAACATTACACGCCTTTCCTAAATTAAGCACAACAAAACAGTCTTTTGATTACAGGTCAGCTGCATAATTAGTCAAATATATGGGAATATGCACTTCTGCTCTAAGGGGCCATTTACACAGAATGCGTTTTACAACACAGGCTCATTGTGGATACGTACGCCTGTCTACATTTCGGGAGAGCGCAAATTATGTAGCCAGAGGTACGTATGGCTGCATTTCATCTTTAAAATGAACACTACGGGCGGTATGATGCCGCAGACGGCTTCTATTTCATTTTTTTCTCTACCAGCTGACGCTTTACCTCCGTGTTGACGGCTTTTCCATTGCTTCCAGTTTGCCCAGTGGCTTGCCACTTATGTCGGCGGACTTGAGAAGCGTAATGGAGTTGACCACGATGACAAGGTTTAAATCAGGTGACGGCGATGTCTTTTCTTTTTCTGGATTGCTTTTAAAAACGCTGTCGGTTGGGTTTAGGGAAGGTGGTGATCGGGTCAATTAGTCGGTCGGACAGTAGACAGCGGCCTCTGGTGAATTTATGTGAGAAGAGCAGGCACAAATGGCACTCATGACAGAAATATGAGATCTAAAAAAGCATACACAGCGGCCTCTAGTGGATTCACGAAAAGAAAAACTGCAAAAAATGTACTTCCTGGGATGTATCTGGTGCTCTCTAGAAATGTATACCGAGGTACGTATCCACAATGGGTTGGCATTTTTCCTGTCCAATACACCACTTTTTCTATTGTTTTTTATTTAAACCATGCTTGACTTTTGAAGTGGATCGAGCACCACACTTTTTTGTTGCCCTATGAAGTTAAACAAACAAATAAAAAAGTCTTTGGTGCTGCTCATTACTGTTAGTTCCAAAGCAGTGATCCACATTTTTATCACACTTGTCCCCTAAGCTCTGGCCTTCCTGATAATGTTCAGAAACTCAGATACACTCAGGTTAATAAACAGTTCATATGGGTTTTCTAAAAGTATTTGCAGTTTGTAACTGCTGTACTTCAGTGTAAACTATACGGCTTTTCAAAAAAAGTGCATGATGAATAAAGAGACAGTTTCACGACAGAGTCACCTCTGAATCGCCTTAATGAGTCGATCTACATCAACACAAAGTAACTAATTTGCTTAATACTCACCCACCTGTGACAAATGAACACTCTGAAATGGGTTTCTGACGGAAAGACCAATTAAAATAGACTTGATAATCAGAGTAGAGCTGGTTTACACACCTTATAAGCTCCATATTGATTCAAACAAACTGCATTGAAATCATTGCAGACTGATTCCAATATTAAATGCATATTATAATAAAATTACAATGTTTTCTGACCTTAAAGTTGTCGTAGGAGACTTTGACACAATATTAGGACACTTTAAATACCACATGAGCTGCAGTGTTTAACATATATGAGCACACCACTCACAAATCTCTCATTTAAATTAATATTTTATATTGGAAGCTTTACAATATTATATTTGTGCATGTACATTAGATTAGTCAGTACTGACACCAAATCTGGAGCTAATCTAACAAACTAACTTATGATAATGGTCCAACATTACTGCACCCAAATATATCTGTTTAATAAATTTAATTTGTTCAAATGCACCAAATTATATGACCTATATTCACTGAGAAATGGAACATTTATGTTGAGCACTGTATATATCTATAGTGAGTGTGACTGGTACCTGCTCAGATGAAGGCAGTATGTTCTGCAGGAGTTTTTCCTGCAGTTTTTTCCCATGGATTGGTGCTGGAGCTTTTTTATGCTTCTCCTCCTTTTTCCTCTCCAAGAGCAATTTAGACACAATCTCCATTTGCCCCGCTCTCCGTTTCTCTTCAAACTCCCTTCAATGAAACCCATAAAAGATCTGAAACAAAGCTTTAAGCGTTCAGCTGTAGTGTATGTATGTGAAAGCCTCACTCGTTCCTCTTGCTGTGGAGCTCCTGCAGTTTCAGTCGGTGGAGGTGTTCAGTGCTGTTCATTCCTCGGGCCTCCAGCCACAACTTCATCTGCTGCTCTTGCTCTCTCTGTTTCTGTTCAGACACTTTCTGACGTTGCTTTCTAGCATTCATAGTCTCCTAAAGTGCATAGAGAGAAGATCTATTATAGATGTAAAGGTAACATTTTACAATACGGTTCATTAGTTAATGCATTTACTAACATGAACTAATCATGAACAACACTTGTACAGCATTTATTACTCATAATTCAACATTCACTAATGCATTATTAACATCCAAGTTCATGCTTGTTAACATTAGTTAATGCATCGTGAATTAACATGAACTAACAATGAACAACTGTATTTTCATTAACTAACGTTAACTAATATGAACAAATACTGTAGTAAATGTATTGTTAATTGTTTGTTCATGTTAGTAAATGCATTAACCAACATTAACTAATGAACCTTATTGTAAAGTGTTACTGATGTAAACACATACACTTTAATCCAGCAATAAAGCTTTGTTTACTCTTCCAGTGCTGCTGTGGATATAGGTGACTCTGGTTTGTTTACACTGAAAAATAACTTAGAGTACACTACGATTCAGCATGGGTCACCCTGAACAGGCTTGTGTTTCCATTGTTTCCAACAGTACGCTATTTTAACAACATACTGTAGGTGCATAGTCTAAAGCGCACTTAAGGCATATCTCTATTTTAAAGATGGGAAAAACAGTCTGTGCACTTGGTGCATGGTCTAAAACTGTTGTCCTTATTTTTTTAATGAGTTCTGGTTGTGTTTGGGGCATAACGTGCATTAAACCAATCAGAGTCGCATCTCCCATTCCCTTTAAGAGCCAGTTGTATTGTGTCATGACGCATTCGCTATTTATATGACAATTTTTTAAAGTGCAAAGATTAGTGTCAAAACTATTCCTAAATTCAGTTCTAATTTACAGCAAACAAATAAATTAAAAATAACAACAAAGTGTGGTCAAAAAACTGAGTTACATCCAACACACATCCTATTCCTATGCCTCAGTATAGTGATGCATACATCTCTAAAACCCGACAGGTGGACGAATCTAACAAAAAATGATACAAATAACAATAACAATACTAAACAAATGTTAATTGTCATGAAAAAACTAGCTACAACAGATCCCACCCTCTTTTTAACATTTTAATCCTTTAATTTTTATATTTAAAGATATTTGTGTACTGCTGCACATTCCTGTGTGTATATTAAGCAACGTGTATGCACGTTTTAGACCTATGTAGGCGCATTTCACTAATGCGCTCTTTAAATATCAAATAAAAACTCTGTGCCATTGACTTTAAACCAGTTTTAGTTGGTCAATGGCGTGGTCTATTTCAGTTGCCTCAAAATAGCAACGCATCAACAATGCGTCTTAACACACCTTCTTGTCAGACCAGCACACCCATGGGTGCAAAAATGGGCCCAAATACATTTGCTATTTAAATAACATGATGCAAAAATATACAATGATTTCTGTGCAGGGCTGAAAATAGCCAAAAACACTTTAGTCTTGCCTGGCGCCACATTGTGCCACGTGTATGATAGGGCCCAGAATGTTACAAACAATGTCATTGTCATTCGAAGAAAAAAGCAGTATGCGCTGTTCACGTATCTTTTGCACTCTCAAGTTCTTTATAAAATTGAGTTAATTTTTATTTTTGGGTGAACTATCTCTTTAAAATCCCGACAAGTCTCCTAAGTTCTACTTAAAGATAAAGAAGAGCCATGTTGATTGGTCAGCTGAGCCGCACTGAGCTCCATAAAGTATTACACAGTAATTTTCACTCATAATGCAGAAATCTTCAGCTCTCATAATTAATTGCAACTCTTTTTTTGACCCCTATAGTCAGAGGATGGTACCTGAGTGGCAGTGTAACTGGCTTTGAGTGCCACCACTGCTGTTTTCCTCTTCTTCAGTAGTTCCTTCTTCCTCTCTTCTGCTTCAGCCTCTTTCTGTTTCATCCTACAACACAAAATTACAAAGAAATCTTCTATACCATTATATTTTAAATAGACTTTATCACACTGGCAGATATGAAAGCAGAGAAAGTGTAAACTGTTTTCTGTGCAGGTTGGGTATAGGGCTAGGATTGGAGTAGAGAAGTAGAACGTACAGTCTGTACAGTATAAAATCAGTACATCTATGGGATATCAACATAAAGATAGCTGTACAAGTGTGTGTGTGTGTGTGTGTGTGTGTGTGTGTGTCACACCTCTGTAGAGTCTGTTTGAGGTAGACAGCTGCTTTGAGATGACTAGCAAGAGCCTGTTCCTGTTGTTTCTTATGAAGATCCGTCTGCTCTTGTAAAACCTTCTCACGTTCACTGTCACATGGCAGATCACACAAATAACAATCACATCTGAAAGATCTAAACATCTGGAGATCTTTTTCAATACAACAACATGCTACTTTTTCCATCTACAACAGCAAAATTTGACATTGCTTTACAAAAATCTAATATTTTTCTGTTCAGCAGGAGAAAAAACAGCAATAAATGTAATTATGGCATGATTTTGACTGATAAATGGCGAGGTTACTGGTCTGTAAAAGATGTAAAATAAATGACTGTAAATGTGATAAAAGCACATTAAGCTATTACATTTTGTCATGGTGTGCTTTGTTTCTGCGTCCTCTGTTAACCCTCTTCTCACGCTGGAATCTGAGCTTTTGTGTCTTCTGCTCCTGAGACTGAATGTTTTGCTCCCCCAGCTCCAGCTCCTGTCGAAGATCCAAGAAGCGACCCAGTTCTACCTCCACCTGACACAGCTCTAGCCTATAGACGAGGTAAAATAAAATATGTTTGTCTCACTTTAGAGTTTTGTCTTGTTTCTAGTCCAAATATCCAAAAACACTCTTAAATCAAGAAGCATTTTCTGGACAAGAATAAAATATTGAGTTGTTTTTAATAATAATATGTCAAAACTAAGTGAATGATTAAAGTAAAATAATCTTATTTCAAACAAAACAAAACAACTAAATAAATTTACTTACCCTAATGACAGATTGCTTAACTTATTTTAAGGAAATTTTAACATATTTTATAATTGTCTAGAAAATGCTTCTTGACTTATGAAATAAATTGAACTTTAGTTTAAGTACCAATTCTCACTATTAGAGGTTTATTATCTGCCTATTATTAAGATATTGACTACTTATTAGTGCTTATAAAGCACATATTGTCAATGATTTATTCTACATCACTAATCCTATCCAATCACCTAATAATTATTAATAAGCAGCTAATTAGTAGTTTATTGAGGCAAAAGTCATAGTTAATGGTGGGAATTGGTCAGCGCCAATAACCTAGTGCTTAAGTGCGCTGACATATAGCACTATAGTGCTCACAGTGACCAGAGTTTGATTCCCGGCTCAAGGTCCTGTGCGGATCCTTCTCCTTTCTCTGCTCCCAATGCTTTCCTGTCTGTTCTTCACTATCCTACCCACCCCCCACACCCCACACACACACACCCCACCACCCCCCCAAAAAAGGTGAAAAAACCCTAAAAATATATATTTTTAAGAAGAATTGTACCTTAAATTTAAGTGTGACCAAATATGCTGTCTCCTTAATTATTTTTAGCAATATAAATTATTTTGTTATAATTTTTATACAAAGCAAACACTGATACACATATATGATTCTGTAAAAGTAAAAAAAAAAATAAGTTTAATTAAACATTTAATCAAAAAAGTTCAATTAAATTAGTTTTTCTTTATTTATGTCATCCGTGCATTTGATGCGACGCAAAATGTTAAGTTTGAAATCAATATTGCTAGCTAAAATGTTTGCAAATTTATAGCATCAATTATTTATTTTTTTATTGAACATTTTTATGTACTTGAGTATGGACATTTCTGTTGGCTTCACTATATTTAAAAAAAAAAGATTTCTCAATACTAAGATGCAACAAAACATAGGGAGGACAAGCATGATCAATTATTTATGATAAAATTGCTCACTATTTACTAGTGAATCCAAATCCGTTTTTCTTTTTTTCTGTTGAACACAAAAGAAGATAATTTGAAAAATGCTGAAAACTAGTAACCATTGACTTCCATAGCAGGAAAAACAAATACTATAGAAGTCATTGGTTACCGGTTTCCAACAATCTGGAGCACATGGAGGAAACCCACGCCAACACGGGGAGAACATGCAAACTCCACACAGAAATGCCAACTGACTCGAACTGACTCGGGATTCGAACCAGCGACCTTCTTGCTGTGAGGTCACAGTCTAACCAATGAGCCACTGTCTCACCCCCTTTGTGTTCAACAGAAGACAGAAACTTCAGGTTCCAGGTTTGGAATAGGTGAAGAGTAAATAAATTATAAGGCAATTTAAATTTTTGTGTGAACTGCTCCTTTAAGCATTAAGTATAGATACAAAAACTCACTCATGCTCCTTCAAGACCATCTCTAAATGATCACCCAGGTCTTCTTCGGCCTGCAGTTCTGCACACACACGCTTGAGCTGAGCACGTAAGCGAAACAGCGGCACACTGCACACAATAAAGCAGAGTCAGTGGTTTTCAGAGGATTCAGGGCTCCTGAGAATCAGCATTGTACCTGTTTTCAGCCTGTTTCTCTTTTTCCATCTCCTCCTCAATCTCGTCTCTCTGTTCTTCCAGCTCAGACACGTGAAGGTGAAACGCTTTCAGTTCCTCCCTTGAACAAAACACCAAACATGAGAAAACACATCTACAGAGAATGTAAGTACTTTCAGCTAATTCTGATTTCCCATTTTATTTTTATGAATGTTGTGCTGAAACATTCATAAAAATGATGCTTACATGTTTCTGTCAATAATAGTATATCTACTTTATACTTTTATAATTCATTCATTCGTTTTCCTTTGGCTTAGTCCCTGATTAGGGGTCGCCATAGTGGACTGAACCACCAATTATTGCAGCATGTTTTACGCAGTAGATGCCCTTCCAGCCACAACCCAGTACTGGGAAACCAGTACACTCCAACATTCACACACACTCATACACTACGGCCAGTTTAGTTAATCCAATTCCCCTATAGCGCATGTGTTTGGACTGTGGGGAAAACCGGAGCACCTGGAGGAAACTCACGCCAACACGGGAAGAACATGCAAACTCCACTGACCCAGCCGGGACTCGATCCAATGACCTTCTTGCAAGTCTGATCTCACGACAAAACATAAGTATTTTACATTTAGTCAGTTTAGTGGCTAATTTGTATGAGTTCAGTTGTACGAAAATGTACGATTTTAAAAAGGAGGCGTAGCACCCAACCCCACCCCTAAACCCAACCGTTAATGGGTGATGAGCAAATCATACTAAATTGTACGAATTAGATACTGAATTGCATTGTTCCTGCTGTGAGGCAACAGTTCTTACCACTGAGCCACCATGCCACCATATATTTATTCATTCATTCATTCATTTTCTTTTCGGCTTAGTCCCTTTATTAATCTGGGGTCGCCACAGCGGAATGAACCGCCAACTTATCTAGCATATGTTTTACACAGCGGATGCCCTTCCAGCTGCAACCCATCACTAGGAAACATCTCATACACACTTATTCACATGCAAATACTACAGACAATTTAGCCTACCCAATAGAGTGGGGGAACTAGCGCCAATTTGTATGCAAAAACCCGGAAGCGAGTTAGCATTTTAGCAGTTCCCTCGTCCTAAAGTCAATGGGTTTGTTCAATGGGATTTCAGTTAAATGGCTTAAATAAGGTCCGTGACTAACACAAACTCAAAATACTTTCAGGTTTTATTCTACGACATAAAACACATCAGTTACAGCA
>CAIGQZ010000348.1:4288398-4302447 GCA_903798205.1 Danio tinwini | reverse complement strand
GCAGCCGATTCGCCTACAAGGTGACGTCATAGTTCCTCCACTCTATTCACCTACTGTATACCACATGTTTTTGGACTTGTGGGGGAAACCAGAGCACCTGGAGAAAACCCACGCGAACACGGGGAGAACATGCTAACTCCACACAGAAACGCCAAAAGACCCAGCCCAGGCTCGAACCAGTGACCTTCTTGCTGTGAGGTGAATGTGCTACCCATTGCGCCACCGTGCTGCCCACCATATTTTTAGATATTTTTAAATATACTTAAAAATAAAATTATATATATATTTTTTTTTTATGCAATAACATTTATATTATGTTATGTTTACTCCAAAATATTGCACATCCTTGCATTGTTTTTCTAACACGTCCTATAGATGATTTTGCAATTTGAGATTATTTTTAGGATATTTAAAGGGATAGTTCACTAAAATCTGAAATGCTGGAATCATTTACTCTCCCTTCATTTATTTCAAACCTTTATGACTTTCTTCTTTTGAACACAAAAGAAGATATTTTGAAGAATGCTAAAAAACCTGTAACAATTAACTTCCATATCATTTGTTTTTCCAGCTATGAAAGTCAATGGTTACAGGTTTTCTACAACTATAGCATATATTATACTACAATACACAAATTTACTGTAGTAAAGGCTAAATATACTAGTATTTATTACAGTTTATCAGTTCACTATAGTTAATAGCATGTTGTTTACAAAGTGTTTAATATATAATATACACATTATAACAAACTTTAACATAGTATGATTCAAAAACGTCAACAAAGTAGTGCAGTGGGTAGCACAATTGCCTCAAAGCAAGTAGGTCGCTGGTTCAAGCCTTGGTTGGGTCAGTTGGCGTTTCAGTGTGGAGTTTGCATGTTCTCCCCATGTTGGTGTGGGCTTCCTCCGGGTGCTCTGGTTTCCCCCGCAGTCCAAACACATGCGCCATAGGGGAATTGGGTAGGCTAAATTGTCCGTAGTGTATGTGTGTGAATGAGTGTGTATGGATGTTTCCCAGTGATGGGTTGCAGCTGGAAGTGAATAAAACATACGCTGGATAAATTGGCGGTTCATTGCACTGTGGCGACCCCTGATTAATAAAGGGTTTTTTTATGTGGAAGACTCTCTTATGTGGAGACTCTCTTGTCTGTGTTTACAGCTTGACCGCTCTGAACTGCTCAGTCCTCCTACCTAACAGCTTTTCTATGGCATGTGCTCACACCACGACACGCATCTGAGAACAGTATGAAAGCAGAGATTCACAGAGTCTAAAAACAACATCCCACGACTGAGAGGCTGAGACACATTCATCACCTCCCTTAAAGGTCCTATGAAATTACAATTAAAAAATTTAGATTAGAAAATAGACAATGATTGCAGTATAATTGCAAATAAATTTGCGTTTATAAAATATAAACCTGATATGACCATCTAAAGCTTACAGGTTGTCTCTTCTGCCTAAATGGATCAACGTTTTCTAATGTCACCTTATACTTCAGTTTCTCATCAAATCTTCTGACCAATCAAATGCTCTCTAGTGTCTGACATGCCCCGCCCCCTTCTTCTTACTGGATTTTCATTTGATGCGCTTGAGCTCAACCACTCTCACTGGCAGAGCTGTGAGAAAAAGAAACGCTATTGGCTGTTTTTTTAAAGGGGAGGGGCTACTCAATGCCCCGTCCTCTCTTCAGGTTTCATTTGAGATTACATCAAACATCCAATAAAAAATGCACATTTCAAAGCACTTCACGGAAAGATTATAACATATACTGTATATGTGGATACAGACCTGGCCTGCAGCACGTTCAGCTTCTTCTGCTGGTAAAACATGTCCAGCTGAGCCAGAGTCTTCTGGAGCTTCAACGTGTGTATCTTGTCAGTGTGTTGCTTCTCTCCGCCTGCGTCAGTTTCGTTTTCACCATCACTGACTTCCCTTAAAGCAGACAAGATCCATCATTATATACAGCTGAAGTCTCAATTATTAACCCTATTTACTATATATTTCCCCCAATTTCTGTTTAACGGATTTTGTTCAACACATTTCTAATCATAATAGTTTGTTCTATAGACAATCCAAAACTAATATTGCTTAAGGGGGGTAATAATATTGACCTTAAAATGGCTTTAAAACGATTATAACTTATTTTATTCTAGCCGAAATAAAACAAATAAGACTTTCTCTTTAGAAGAAGAAATATTATAAGAAATACTGTAAAAATTTATTTGCTCTCTTGAGAAATATTTGAAAAAGAATCAATATTTCACAGGGGGGCTAATAATTTTGACTTAAACTGTATACACACAGGGTTTTTTTTATTTTATTGTTATTATGAAATCTGAATATGATTGGTTGATTTTTCCCTAAAATGCTAACTACAGACATGTGATAAAGTTTGGACATCCTATTTAATTGAATAGCTTTCTGTATCAGTATCAGTGTTGGGTGTAATTAGTTACAGAGTAAATAGATAGTGTAATTAAATTACCAAAAAACTAAATTAAAGGATTACTGCTCATTTTTAGGTCATTTAATTGCAGTTGTTTATAATATCTTCCTTAAATAATGTAAATAAATGTAACTGTATAAATCAGAGTAATTGTAGTTCTTGTTATACAAATATTTGTTGTCAAATAATTAAATTTTTTAACTAAAGGTTATATAGTTATTCATATATTTTGCATAACAACTTAAGAATATTAGATTTGTTCAATAATTGCACGCCTTAACAAACAATGAAATTTGTCAATATATGCTGTGTGAAATATGATGCGTTCAAGTGTTTTGAAGTTTTCAAGTGTTTATCTTTATAAAATTTTTTGGCTCAAATTTAATCAATTAAAATAGTTAGATTTTTTTGTCAATGCATTGATATGAATATGGATTTTAAGTATTGAGAAAAATAATTCAATTACTTAAGTATTTAGGTTACTTGTTTTCTGGACAAAGTAATAGGAAAGTAATTTAAATACAATTGATGCAATGAGTCATTCGTAATTAAACACTTTTTTTTATGTAACTTACCCAATAAACACTGATCAGGAATACGTTTTAAAACTTGTACGAAAAATAATTTAATTCATTTTTAATGTCATGATATTGAAAAACAGAAATTTAACAGGGCATCACGGTGGCTCAGTGGTTAGCACTGTCGCCTTACAATAAGAAGGTCTGTTTGAGTCCGGGCTGGGCAAGTTGGTATTTCTGTATGGAGTTAGCATGTTCTCCTCGTGTTGGCGAGGGTTTCCTCCGGTTTCTCCCATAGTCCAAACACATGCGCTATAGGAGAAATGATGAACTAAATTGGCCACAGTGTATGAGTATGTGTGTAAATGTGAGAGTGTATGGGTGTTTCCCAGTACTGGGTTGTGGCTGGAAAGGCATATGCTGCGTAAAACATATGCTGGAATAATTGGCAGCAGGCACGTGCAGAGGTGGGGGCTTTGGGTGCTTGAGCCCCTTCCCTTTTTTCTCCTGGAGAGAAAGTGCCCTTTTTTCCTGGGGATAATTATTATTATTTAAATACTAATAATAATATAATATATGTATAAGTTAATGCATGTTCCATTTAAGGACAAATTTCCTTGTCAAACAATAAAAAAAACTTTATAATTGTCTTATTTGGAAAGAAAATCCACATGCGAGGCGAATGCTCTAACAAGCACTCTATTGACATTGTTGCTCCGCCTTCAAAAGTGAGGTGTCAACATTGGAGTAACCTCTATCAGCGCTTATGCCAACTCCTGCATCCGCACTGCATCCAGGCCATAGCTTTACAGCCTGGCCCAGATGGAGTTTGTCTAAAACATACATTACTAGCTGACCTTCGTTACAGCAGCACAATATAATAGATCCGCCGATGTAAATTCATCTGTCATTCATCTACACTGTGTGGAGGTGAGTAACGGTTAATAAAAGACTACCTAAGGCTCAATTTTAACATCAGCTGTTTATCCAAAAGTTCAAAAGCAAATAGGCAATTTTGTCCTGCTAACATCCTCCTGATTAACAACCATGTAACAAGTTAGCTAAAGTTTAGCTAGGGCAATATCTTAGGCATACAGGCTAATGTAAAGGAGAAACAAATTGCCCTCTCGTTTTTGCAGCCATTTATTCAGAGATATATATTAACATTATATATTTGAATATATAATGTTAACTAAAGCTATAAAACATGTACATATAGGCTTGCTATGGAAGTCAGTGGCTATCAGTGTGTCCTATATTCTTTAAAATATTTACTATTTATTTCTATTTTTGTTATTATTTATTTATTATTTTGTTCAACAGAAAAAATACTCAAACAAAAATAATAGATTGGAAAGGATAGTTCACCCAAAAGAAATTATTTACTCACCCTCAAGTGGTTGCAAATCTTTGTTTCTTTATTTTGTTGAACACTAATAAATTAAAGATTAAAACATGTATTTTAAGGAAAGCTATGAACTTAAAAATCATTGACTTCCAGAGTAGGAAAAACAAATGCCATGAAAGTCAATGGTTACAGGTTTCCTGCCTTCTTCAAAATATTATATTGTGTGTTCAACAGAAGAAGAAAAAAGTCAAACAGGTTTGCAACAAGTAAAAGGTGAGTAAATGATGACAGAATTCTTAGTTTTGAATGAACTATCCTTTAAGGGTGAGTATAGTGAATTTAGGGTGAAATCTCCTTTAATATATTTTATTTATTAAAGTACAATTATTATTATTATTTAATAAAAAGTGCCCTTTTTCCACTTGAGCCCCTGCCCCTTAAAAGGTCTCTGCACATCCCTGATTGGCACTTAATTCCGCTCTGGCGACCCCTAATAAATAAGGGACTAAGCTGAAGAAAATTGAAGGAATGAATGAATGAAAATAATTTCGTAAGGTGCCCGAACTGAACTTTTTTTTCACATGACTGTATGTATGTCTCCACATCCATGGATTTTACACAGGAAATCAATGAACATTCATTTTTATCTCTCACCACTCAGAGCTGTCGAAACCATCTGAGATATCATCCTCAAACCTGAAGATCTCATCCAAAGTGCCTTCCTCTGAAGTAAACATGACACATAATGTATTAACAAAATGCATTCAGCGTCTGATATTTAGGTTGTTAGAATACTGATAATAGTAACTTTTATTATTCTTTACCGTCTGTGTGCTCCTGTGGGCCACTACTAACATGAGACGATGTTGACAGATCTGTACTAATATTCGACACATTCATATCTCCACATCAGCTGGAAACAACAAACTAATTCAAGTTCAAAACTAATAATGTTAAAAAACATACTATCTTAGACTACATTAGCTATCCGTCATTTTCGATAATACAACTTTCCCTCAGAAGTCGTATTGTATTATTAGTCTGGAGAATTCTAGATTTAATGGTAAATTGGTTAATTAAAAGTAGACAACAAGACGCATTATCAGTTTTACTTATGACAGAATTTGCTTACATTACCTATATTTCTACCGGTTAACTTTCTGTGTCAAAGCGAGAGCGCAGAAACATCTCTGTTGTCAGTTGTCGTTGTTTCGACGGCAACAAAGTCGCGCTGCACCTTGGGAAATGTAGTAACTGCAAGTAAACACACCGCGGTCTGTTGTGTTTTGTCGATTACAAGTTAATGCTGTTTTTATATACATTTTTGAGTCAAGGAAAATATATAGGATGCACAAATTAAAGAGTTGCCCTTCTTAATCAGCATAAATAATAAAAATGCATCAAAATCACAGCAAACGCACATACAAAAATAACATTTTAACTATTAATACTAGTTTATTTAATGATTTCAAGCGTTCTTGGGGACTTATTCCATTAGGTAACTAATTGACATGCCACCAATAGATTACCATCAAAAATGACCATAGAGACCCACACAGTTTTCATTAAAACCAATATATATTCCACTATATTTAAACTATTAAAACTATTATATTGTCTCTATTGTTTTTTTCCATCAGACATGCTCCAGTTAGGTTGCTCTTCTTTTTTTTTCTTCTTCTTCTTTATTTGTTTGTTTGTTTGTTTCCAATGGCCTTCAACCCATCTGTCTTTTCTATTTTTATCCTGTAAACTATATCTTTTATGCCCTAATTAATCATAATTTCTTTTCTTTTTCATAAAGTTTTTGTACCGCTGCTTCGCATTAAACTACTTTAGCTGTGCTTTTATATGAAAATAACTGCACACCTAAGAATATTCGTCAGCCAATCAGAATCAAGCATTCAACACACCCATAATATATAGAGTTATTTCTTTAAGGGTGGGATCAACCTGTCATTTAAATGAGATCCACCAGTAGTAGCCTATAAACTACAATCATCCAACAAAATCACATCTCCACATTTGTTCTTGAGTCAAGAGTTCAAAATAGGAAATTAATATGATCTTTAAATAAATGTACAAAAAAAAAAGTTAAAGAATGTGTTTTCATAAAAACAAAAGGTAATTGATTCATGTGGTCTAAGGTTAAATGTTAAAAATGAAATAGATTTTTAGACATTTTCCAAACAAAATGTGCATGCTTCTGTGGGATGACCCAGCTGGGTAGTTATAAATTCATAAATACTTATTTTTATTTGTAGAAACTTTGTTTCGTGCACAATATATATATTTTTGGTATTAATATCTTTAACAGAGATTCGCATATCTCAATTATTCATTCATTCATTCATTTTCTTTTCAGCTTAGTCCCTTTATTAATCAGTGCCCGCCACAGTGAAATGAACCGCCAGCATATATTTTATGCAGCGGATGCCCTTCCAGCTGCAACCCATCACTGGGAAACATCCATACACACTCGTTCACACTACGGACAATTACCAAATTCACCTATAGTGCATGTGTTTAGACTGTGAGAGAAGCACCCGGAGGAAACCCACGCCAACACAGGGAAAACATGCAGGCTCCACAGAGAAATACCAACTGACCCAGCCGGGTCTCGAACCAGTGACATTCTTGCTGTGAGGCGATTGTGCTACCCACTGCACCACCGCGACGCCATATCTGAATTAGTAGATGGTATTAGATTATTCTCAAAGATAAACATTAAGTGTCTCCAGTATTAACCATTATTAATACATTCTCTGATGCTTCTCAAACTCAGTTTATTAAAATGTGAAATATAGCAATCAAAAATGAAGTAAAATACTTGAATTCATTAAACAAAAAATCCTAATAACAGACAGTTTTAGGCAGAGTCTACCTAACTATAACGATTATCCAGATTTGTGTACTTTTCGTATATTTAGTAGTAATTAATCGCTCAAGATTTCCTTGATTTTATTTGGAATAATAAATTGGACAAATTGAACAAACAAAAGAAGTGAGGGGATCTCAAATCCTAAATTTTGACGACACCAATGACACCTTTAAAATCAACTAGAAGAGACTTAAAGAGAGTTCAGTCACTATGTGGTATTTTATTGATATTTTCTTTTCTAATAAAATGCAATAACTAATAACAATAAAAAAAATATATAATAAAATATAAAAAAAACAAAAAACAAGAAAGGTGCATGATAATATTTACAATAAAAGATAGGATTTGAATTGTTTGAGGATATTCATATTTCTGGTTGCTTTTTGACTTGAAAGACCTTTTAAAAGTGGGCAGCATGGGGGCGCAGTAGGTAGCACAATCGCCTCACAGCAAGAAGGTCGCTGGTTCCAGCCTCGGCTGAGTTTGCATGTTCTCCCCGTGTTGGCGTGGGTTTCCTCCGGGTGCTCCGGTTTCCCCCACAAGTCCAAAGACATGTGGTATAGGGGAATTAAATATGCTGAATTGTCCGTAGTGTGTGAATGAGTGTGTATGGATGTTTCCTAGTGATGGGTTGCAGCTGGAAGGGCATCCGCTGCGTAAAAACATGTGCTGGATAAGTTGGCGGTTCATTCCGTTGTGGAATGACCCCAGATTAATATAAGCTGAAAAGAAAATGAATTAAATAATTGAGAACTTTTAAAGTTGATTCGAAATGGCTTCATCACAAAATAGCCTCGGAAAAAGGAGAACACTTCAGAAGAAACTTCGGTTTCAAAAGGTCTTTAGCTATATTTTGTTCATGCTGTTGTTCATGCTAGATGCTTTGTACTGTTCTTCATCACAGAGTAAGCACGAACAGTGTTACAACATAAAGTAGCAATACGTAATTTAGCAGAACAATATATATATTACGCAATCACAGTGGCTGAATACACCATTACATCACTTCAAGCCTAAACCCCATAAAATGTACAGTATAAATGCCAGATCACTCACAACACACATTGGACAGTCTGCATACTGTACAAATCAAGAATAGACATTTAATCATGGAATGTTTTAACATTTAAAGAAAACACCAATTTATTGACGTGGGTATTTATGTTTAATGCCTGCTGTTTGAAATAATCGAAAGGTAAACTATGGTAATACAGGAAACAAAATGAACACGTTTTGAAGCATCAACTGACGTGAGCAAAAGATGACTGTAAAGTAGGGTTGGTGTTACATAAGAGCATTGTATTTTCGTGCGTAGTGTGGCTGCATTGCATCCTCCACAAGCGGGGGATTTTAATCCGATGTGAACGGAGAGGAGGGAGTTGTTGTAGTTTGGATCGCAGTGATGGGGAAACTGATTCATTCGAGTGAATCGGTTTGATCGAACGGGTAGATTTGCTGAACCGATTCTTCAACGATGAAAGATGCTCTCTATTTGGGAACTAGCATTATGTCTTTGTATAATGTTCAGTACATCCACCTCCATTCATCTTTAGCTGTGCAAACGTTAGTTCTGCAGTTTGTCATTTTTATTTTTAATCAACTTATCCTAGTTGAAGCTTGCACATTTATGGAAAATTAGGCTACTCTCGACCCGCAAAGTTGTACAGTATCTTTACTTTATGGAAGCATACTGTAATGCAAAACAGCAATTGAATTTGACTATTTATTTCTGTTCTTTAATTTGAATTTTCCGTCACATATGTGCAAAGTTTGGTCTGAAAGGAAAACGAAAAGTAGGCAAAATCGGCTTAGTCCCTGATTTATTAGCGGTCACCACCACGGTATGAACCACCAATTACACCAATTGCGGAATCCTATAGGAAACAGTAAATGTGAATTATTAATTAATTTTCCGTTTGCACCAAACTCAAATGATAAAAAAATGCTCATTTAAATACTGAAATAGACTAATTGCTAATTTACATATTTACATTTACATTACCATTTGCATATGTTTTGCATATTACATTTCGAAATGAATTTTGATCACATGCTCATTAGTTAAAGGGCAAGTTCACCCAAAAATGGTCATCATTTCCTCATCCTCTACTTGTTCTAAACCTGTTTGAGTTTCTTCATTCTGTTGAACACAAATGACTTTCATAATATTTTGTTTCTATATGGATGCTTTTGATCTCTTGTTTTATGTTCAACAAAAATTTATAAAAGTTTAGCTCAGCTTGTATGTGAATAAATGGCGAAAAATATTTGTTTTTTGAAGGCTGGAAGTTAGCAGTAAACTCAAAGTGATTTACGAACGCTTGGCGAATCGTTTAATCAACTGAACCGACTCACACGAATGACTCGTTCGAGGAACGGACCTCGCAATTGAATCAGACAGCAATGAGTCCAGTTTTCTCTACAGTCGGAATAAAGCACAGGCTAAAACATGGACCTCTACATTGATTCTCCTGCGGTTCCTTCAGGAGGCTGTGAAAAATAGGATATTTGAATCTGTCCGTCTGCTTTCAGTCCGAGTCAACTTTGGCGTCAAAATGGATGCGCTGAGTTTGACGGTGAAGCTTTTCTGGTTTGTGCTCATCGGAGGAGACAGGAGGAGCAGGTGAGAAAGTCCTTCAGTGGGAGCACACACACATACACACACACACACACACACACACACACACACACACACACATCTAAGGAAAAACATCTATTGCTCATTTAGTAAAATCATGTACAATCAAACAGAGATAAGCCATGCATGTGATTTATGAGCGGAACGCATGCATACTCATACATTACAGTTATGGATATATGGGTGAAGCTATATCTGCCAACGCGAAGTAGAAATTGCGTGTCCGTTGTTAAAATATGACGATTTTAGCACTGAACATGTAGGTCAGACGACAATTTTAGCTAAAAACTGTTAGTTCTCGTAGACATCGTGAATATTTTGTCTTTATATTGATGAGGAATATGGTATTGCGCATGTAAATCGGATGCATAGCATATTATATTAATGCACATGTTCTCATCATCATAGCTTGGAAATGGGGCAGCTTTTCCATGTTCACGTCATGGTTTGAAAGCTATGATTGTGTTTATAAGCAATTGCATTGTTTAAAATGATATTTCTGTGCATTTTCTGCAGATCTTGCAGGGCTTTTAGCTGTAATGTGCATGTGTATTTTTCACACATCAGTCTCTATTGCTTTGCTGTGCAGTTCACAGTTCATTTCACTTGTGGATGAATGTCAGCATATCAGGGTCTTTTGCCCCCTTGTGTACAGTATCACTGACAGACGATCACGCTGCTCTTTTATTTATTTATTATTCATTTATTGTAGCAAATCTCCAAAACAAAACTGTTACATCAGGTTAAATTATACATTAAAATCAAAAGAAAAAATGCACTGACATAGACATATTCCATGTTTTCGGACCTTTAAATCAATTATTTATTTGAACAAAAAAGAAGATATTTTGAAGAATGTTGGAAACCAGTAGCCAGTGACTGGAAAAACAAATACTATGGAAGTCAATGCATACCAGTTTCCAACTTTCCGTACAATATCTTAATTTGTGTTTAACAAAAAGAGCATATGATTATTATATGCATGATGATTTGCTGTCATGGATTTGCAATCAAAAAATGTAATTTCAATGGAAGTGAATGGGGCAAAAACTGCCACTAACATAACAAAAAGGTAGTCAGTTTGAACAGTAGGGGTTAATTATTAAAGCAAAGCAGGTACCGAGACTTGCTTCTTCTAGTATATTCACAGACATGCAGTCTGAGAATAAAACACTGCTGCTGCAAACATTATAAACATGTAACCCCCGTAGCAGATCTAAACACAGGTGGAGCTGGGGTGGAGGAGGGTCTCCGAAAAACATGTTGCAAACATTGCTAGCGTAAAGCAACACAGGTCATTTAAAATGTTGAGGAGCAAACTGATTCATTCAAAATGATACGGGGTGGGATGACGCCCTTCCTTTTTACCTCAGTATGGGCGGCTTTCCCGCTGTTACTAGTTTGTCCAGTGGCTCGCCACATACGTCGTCAGACTTGAGACGAAGAGCGGAGTTGAACACAGTGACGGGTTCGAGTTCAGTGAAGAATGGTTCCAGAAAGCAGGTAAGACAAGAAATAAAATAAACAAGTAAATAACTGGGTGAGAATGTGGTAAAATCTAAAAACGTGGTAAAATTCAGGCGAGGCCTTTTATTTTTCTGGATTGGTTTTGAAAACTGTTGGATGGGGGTAAGTAATGGGGTGATCGGGTCAATTGGTGCTTTTGAAAACACTATTGATTGGGTTTAGGGAAGGAGAAGAGTGGGTCAGTCAGTCAGTCAGTCAGTCAGTCGACAGCGGCCTCTGGTGGATTTACATGAGAACAGCAGGCGCGAATGACACTCCTGAGAGAAGTTTGAGATCTAAAAAAAGCGTACACAGCGGCCTCTGGTGGATTCGTGAAAACAAAAACTGGAAAAAAAAAAAAAAACGTAGCTCCTGGGGCGTATTTCATGCTCTCCAGAAATGTATATAGCGGTATGTTTTCAGAATGAGCCTGGGTTGGAAAGAAATGAAGACAATTGGATGAAAGAAGTGAGGATTTCTTGTGTTTCTCCATAGGGCCATGCTGAGTGATATCGGGGATTATGTCGGCACAGATATTGAAATATCCTGGCTGCCAAATCTGGATGATCTCATGAAAGGTTACGCTCGAAACTTTCGCCCAGGGATCGGAGGTGAGGAATTAACTCTCCTGTTGATGTACGGATCAAGACCCATTTTAACAGCAGAAAGAAACCTAAACAATGTTTATTTTATCTTGAAGTTTGGTGGCTTTTTCCTAAAATGAGCCCAAAATTAAAAGAAAAAAAAACCACTTTAGAATAATGGTCTATTAGTTAATGAAAATACAAACATTAACTAACTATGAATAATCTTGTGAATTATTTTAATTAACAGCATTATTAAAATCAAAAGTTGTGCTTTTTAAAAATTAGTAAATGCACAGTGAGTTAACATAAATTGCGACACGGTGGCTCAGTGGTTAACACTGTGGCCTCACAGCAAGTGAGTCACTGGTTCGAGCTCCGGCTGGGTCAGTTGGTGTTTCTCTGTGGAGTTTGCATGTTCTCTCCGGGTTGGCATGGGTTTCCTCCGGGAGCTCCGGTTTCCCCCACAGTCCAAACACATGCGCTATAGGGGAATTGATCAACTAAACTGGTGTATGTGTGTGAATGAAAGTGTATAAGTGTATGTGTTGCAGCTGGAAGGGCATCCGCTGCGTAAAACATGCTGGAATAGTTGGGGGTTCATTCCACTGTGGTGACCCCTGATGAATAAAGGGACTAAGCCGAAGGAAAATAAATGAATGAATTTACATTAACTAACGGTAAAAAAAAGATGAATAAAATACATAATAAATATAATAATGTAATACATAAGCCATAATAAATGCCTAACTAATTGTTTGTTCATGTTAGTAAATTCATTAACTATTATAATATATCCAATATATATATATAAACCTTAATTAATAGACTATTATTTTAAAAGTGTTACCAGTTTACCATTTCTATATTTTGATGAAGGGTGTACACATTTACGGTACAACGGTTGTCCTTCAGGTTAATTTTGATGTACTCGCCAGTCATAAAACCACTGGCACACACGTACACACTCCAACACACACAAACACACCCACTGTAAAAAGCGATTAGTTGCCTTTATTTTAAAAAGTGTGTACAATTTGCATAACTATAAACATTAAGTCAGGTCAACTTAAGAGTTCCAAGTTACAATGGCTTTACTTTCATTACTTTTAAGTGGTCAACTTGTTGCTTTTAGGGCAGTTGCTTTACTCGCTTTAAGTAACAAATCACTTCTTACAGTGCGCTCACAAAATGAAGCTTGCTGTTTGTTCAAATTACTTATTTTAAATGAGCTCAAACAACACAATTCTTGTGTTTCTTGCTACAACTTAACAGTTTTATGTTCAATCCACTTAAATTTGTAAAATTTCAGGCTTTAAAAAAAATCAGGTTTTCACACAAATCAATCATGTTGTCCCAACACAAATCAATAAAGTTAACTCAACAAATATAAGTGGATTAAACATAAAACAATTACAGTTTTTCCCAATTGTTTACACACATTTTATGTAAGCATGTCTCATATTGTCAGTGTTACGGTTACCAGTGATCCAGCCTGAGCAGATCACTGGTAAACACCACCTGAGTTGCCAGAGCCACTGCCACCACCAGAGCAGTCACCTCCAGAGTTGCCAGATCCTCAGTCACTGCCTGACCCTCCAGAGTTGCCAGATCCTCAGTCACTGCCTGACCATCCAGAGTTGCCAGATCCTCTTCCTGAGTCCCCGGAGAGGACAGCGTCAGCGTCAGTTTTAGCCTGTGTTCTCCACCAGAACAAACCTCTCTCATCACATCCAGTGTTCCTGCCAAAACACTGACCCAGTTTCTGCCGTCTGTTTATAGAGTAAATTAGCCCACATATAATTGAATCATATACTAAGAAACAAGCTTGTAATGTGTAAAAGGACAATGCACTTTAGTATCAATTCAATTCATCTTTATTTCTATAGCGCTTTTGCAATGTAGATTGTGTCAAAGCAGCTTAACATAGAAGATTATAGTGAATTGAAACAGTGTCAGTCCAGTTTTCAGTGTTGAAGTTCAGTTCAGTTTAGTGTGGGTTATTATTCACTGCTGAGAGTCCAAACACTGAAGAGTAATCCATCGATGCGCAGCTCCTCAAGTCCTGAACCATGCAAGCCAATAGAGTGGAGGAACTATGACGTCACCTTGTAGGCGAATCGGCTGC
>CAIGQZ010000348.1:4193502-4204483 GCA_903798205.1 Danio tinwini | reverse complement strand
ATAGAAACTCCAATAAAAATGAACCAGTATAGAAACTCCAATAAAAAAATTAACGAGCGTAGGAACTCCAATAAAAATTAACGAGCATAGAAACTCCAGTAAAAATTACCGAGCATATAAACTCTAATAAAATTTTATTAAATTGTCCATAGTGTGTGAATAAGTGTGTATGAATGTTTCCCAGAGATGGGTTGCAGCTGAAAGGGCATCCGCTGCGTAAAACAAATGCTGGATAAGTTGGCGGTTCATTTCGCTGTGGCGACCCCTGATTAATAAAGGGACTAAGCCGAAAAGAAAATTAAGAAATGAAGAAACTCCAATAAAGCTGTGTTTGCACACCCAAAAAAATATTGAAATAAATGTCCATATAAACTTATTGCAATATATTAACACAATAAAATATATTTATTATTAACCACTCTTTTGTTTTACTCTTGCAGTCTGTGCAGCCTGAACCCTGAACTGGACATCTCGCATTGGAGAGTTTGTCCTTTCACTGGATCTAATTTTACACATTCAGCATACATCCATATCGCAAATAATGGTAAAAATGGTCGGGTATAGTGTTAGGATATGCAAAGGTCACTTCGGGAAGCGAGGAGGCCGTTTGGGGTTTATTCATTACCTCCTCATTATAATCTTCTGTGGCTCCCTGCTTGCTTTCCTCTACGTTGACGTCATTGAATTATGGGTGACTGCGCTGGGGATGAGCCGATTGGATGGTCCCCATGGGGTGGTTCTTCCACACAGTATACCTCCAACCCGATCCGAAGAGTTCTTACTGATGCCCAGCATCCACGTATGTGAACGTGCCAAACCCTACCTCATCACTTTAGTAGCAACTGCACCTCCTAATAGAAAGGCTCGCCAGGCAATCCGGGACACTTGGGGTGGGGAAGTGCACGTCAGAGGTCACCGGGTCATGACCCTCTTCGTTGTAGGTCAACCAACAGACCCAGTTATTGGAAAAGAACTAATCGAAGAATCAAAAGAGCGTGGGGATCTAATACAAGGTCGCTTCACTGACACATACACCAATTTGACACTTAAAACACTGTCTATTTTAGGATGGGCGCGCCGTTTCTGTCCACAGGCTCACTATGTTGCTAAAGTAGACGATGATGTGATGTTCAACCCAAATGCGCTGCTTCAATATCTCAACCTTAGCTTTAAAAGAGATGAAAGCGAACTTATTGAACTTTACTTAGGTCGTGTTCATATGCAGGTTGCACCCGATCGCAATCCCGCCAGCAGACACTTCATGTCAGAGACTGCATACGCTGGGATGGTCCTACCGGATTACTGCAGTGGGACGGCATATGTGCTTTCTCGCTCAGCTTTGCTAAAGCTGTCCCTAGCAGCGGTTGCTATAGATCTACCCAAACCTTTGCCTCCGGAGGATGTGTTTGTTGGGATTTGTGCTCAAACCGCAGGAATCACTCCAACCCATTCTCCATTCTTCTCTGGAGGACCAGCGGTACCGTACAGCTGCTGCTGCTACCAAACGATGGTGTCCGTCCACCATACCTCCCCAGCTAATATGCTAAACTACTGGACGGACATGCACTCCAGTGCCCCGTGCTCATGGTTGGGTGTGCGGACGTCTCTAGGTGTTTGTAAAGTAAGAGCACTTCTTGGGACACTCTTGAGAAAGGATTGAGTAAGCTCAAAGCAAAGTGGAAAAAAGCACACACAAAGAATATCCGCTTGTTAAGTGGTGACGTATGAAATACTGTTTCCTGGTCCAAGCCGCTACGCATACGAATTGAGAAAATAATTGTTTATCACCTCTATTTTAGTGAAATTTTAAACAATATTTTAACAATATATAAAAACTGTAGGGGGAGTGACATGGTGGCTCAGTGGTTAGCACTGTGGCCTCACAGCAAGAAGGTCACTGGTTCAAATCCAGGCTGGGCCAGTGGGCATTTCAGTGGGGAGTTTGCACCCACATTGCACCGGCCCCTTATGGCTCCCTCTGCAGGAGGATGGTCCCATGTTGCTCCTTCGGGCTAAGCCCGGCCAGGTTCCATGGGAAAAAACCCAGCCACCAGGCGCTTGCATACGAGCCTCAACCCCAGGCCTGGCCCCAGGGTGGGGCCCTGGCTGTGCCATACCGGGCGACGTCACGGTCCTTGATGTTTTATACTCATAAGGGGTTTTTGAACTGCACTTAGTCTGACCTGTCACCTAAGACCTTTTTGCCTTGGAAGACCCTACCAGGGGCATTAGCTCCCGACAACATAGCTTGTAGGATCACTCAGGCACTCAATCCCCTCCGCGGATAAGAACAAGCGGATACAGATCTCGGATACAAGAGGCCGAAATGAGTTTCCTTCGCAGGGTGGCAGAGTGCACCCTTATGGATAGGGTGAGGAGCTTTGACACCCAGGAAGAGCTTGGAGTAGAGAAAAGTCTGCTGAAGTGGCTCGGGCATCTGTTTCGGATGCCTCCTGGATGCCCACCTAGGGAGGTGTTCCTGGCATGTCCCACTGGGAGGAGACCTCAGGGAAGACCTAGGACACGCTGCAGGGACTATGTCTCTGCTGGCCTGGGAACGCCTCGGAATCCCCCCGGAGAAGCTGGAGGAGGTGTCTGGGGAGAGAGAAGTCTGGGGTTCTCTCCTAAGACTGCTGCCTCCGCGACCCGGCCCCGGAAATGCGGATGAAAATGAATTAATAAATAAATAAGTTTGCATGTTCTTCTCGTGTTGGCGTGGGTTTCCTCTGAGTGCTCTGGTTTCCCCTACAATCCAAACACATGAGCTATAGGGGAATTGATTAACTAAATTGGCTGTAGTGTATGAGTGTGTGGGGGAATGTGAGTGTGTATGGGTGTTTCCCAGTACTGGGTTGCAGCTGGAAGGGCATCCACTGTGTAAAACATATGCTGGAATAGTTGGCAGTTTATTCCGCTGTGGCAAACCCTGATGAGTAAAGGGACTAGGCCAAAGGAAAATGTATATATATAATATAATGTATATATAGCGAAAATGATTTTCGAAAGTATAACATTGCTTTGTAAACATTTATTATTACAATTTGTTGAGTCTCCACGTACAGTTTGATAGAGCGATTGGACCTGGTAGCTGATTCGCGTGACGTCACTCTTATCAAGCGGTTTCTTTGGTTTCAAACATACTATGCACTACAATTATTGTAAGTATTAATTGATGAGCCATTGAATCCTAATGTTTGCTATATGTCTCTCCCTTTGACTTGGTTTTTGTTACTAAAGGGATGGTTCAACCAACAGTGTAAATGTTGTCATTTACTCACTCTTCATCTTGGTCCAAACCTGTGAGTTTCTTCCTCCTGTTGAACACTAAAGAAGATGTTGAAGAAAGCTGAAAACCTGAAACCGTTGACTAAGGCCCAATCCCAATTCTATTTTTGTACCCCTTCTCCTTCCCCTTGGCCCTTGAAACAGAGTGTGAAGGGGAAGGGCTTCAAAGTTTACCTCTAAGAAATGGGACAGCACTACAACACCCACACACGTCATCAGATGTCATCGCGATCTCTTGCTTCATATGAGATCGACGATGGCGACTGCTGTAGTTATTCCAGTTGCGTTATTTTTTGGCATTTATCTTCAGGAAATCACTGAAGGCAACGATATCATGTTATCATGACGATATGATGTGGCGATAAGATCCTAACTGTACTGTGTATTTACACCATGGCCATACTCATATATGTAAACACAAGAAAACAACTTTAAAGGGGTGGTCCGGAGTGTATTTTTAAGGCTTGGTTGTGTTTACTAGATGCAAAGCAATGTGTGCTCATGCTTCACTTGTAGAAAATCACGTAATTTTTTCATATATCTTTAATTGTATACAGCTACTCTGCTAAAATGAACGCCACTGTCATATTTCCTAGTTCCTCTGAAAGGCCCGCCCTCAATAGGCTCTGATTGATGAGAGTGAGCTGTGATTCGCGGATTGGCCAGTGTAACGACTTTTCAGACCCTCTTAGCGACAAATTTTTCAAAAAGTGACTAGCAACAAATCTAGCGACTTTTTTTGTATGTTACTGGAGATTTTGTCTAGACTCTCATGTGCCCATACTGCACCGTCCCTACTCTTCTCAACGAGCTGCGGGTCATGCCGCCAGCCCCTCCACTGTTTGGAAGTAATTCGCACTTTCCTCCTGTTGAAAAACGTCATAAGAACGATGCTTATAGTAGCTCAGTGTGTAATACATTGAGCCACTAAGCATTGTGCTTATGACGTTGCTTATGAAACAGTGTTTTTAAAAGTCTAAACATTTTATTGATATAGTATACAACCAAGCACATGGGGTCAGAACACAAACGAGTCGCAGGTAATGAAGTATTAAGTGTTTCTCATGCGTCTGTAGCTCCGCTCACGCTCCGCCTCTTTGCCCTTGTATGGTATGCCCCGGTTGGTGCGATGACACAGTAACAAAATGGTGACGATTGGCCACGCCTACTAGTAGCTTCTTTTGGGTTCTTCATAAACCTATGGGTGACGTCACGGATACTATGTCCATATCTTTTACAGCAGGGGTGCTCAACCCTATTCCTTGCGATCGACCTTCCAGCAGTTTTCATTTGCAGCCTTTATCAAACACACCTGCCTGTAATTATAAAGTGCTCCTCACGTTCTAAATAATTGGTTCAGGTGTGTTTGATCAGGGTTGGAGCTGAAATCTGCTGGAAGGTCGATCGCCAGGAACAGGGTTGAGCACCCCTGTTTTACAGTCTATGTTTCTAGTACATCTAGTATGAGCTTGATTAGCTGGTTCAGGTGTGTTTGATTAGGGTTGGAGCTAAACTCTCCTGGACACCAGCCTTTCAGGACCGAGTTTGGACACCCCTGCCTTAGAGTGACCATCAGCCAATCAGAATCAAGCAGAAAAAGTAAGGAATAATTAATGGATTGGCACTTTGTATTGGGTGTTTTTTTTTTTTTGTACATCAAGTATGTTTAAAATCCTCGAATGCGCAGCAAGCCATAAATACTGCTTATTCCATAGTCATTTGCCAAGTTAAAATAATGTAGACCCTTTTCACATTTCCAGGTTTTTCAGCAGCGGACGTCATCATAGAGAGCAGTGAATAAGTACCAACAACACATTTAGTTTTTTTTTGCATTTCAGTTTGTGCAATTAAAAAAGAAAACGTCCTCTACAATAAAAAATTGCGTGAGACTGAAAACTGCAGCCAGAAAAAAAAGAGTATTTATATATATATATTTAAATATATAGTCAAATGTACTGTCCTGCCATACACTACATTAGAAATACCTCTCATAAGTGTTATCTATTTTTTTTGCAATTTAAAGCAAACATGTAGCCTGATAAATAAACCTTTATAAATGTACATATGTTACTTTAATAATAAACATTCACTTATTTAAGATGCTGATAGCTGTGGAAACGTGTCATTATTGTCTTTGTGAAAATGGTCTATTGATTTTTTGGTGTATTATTTGTCAGAATGGGTAAAAATAAAAAAACTGCTTAAACCAGCCTAAGCTGGTTGCCTGGTTTTAGCTGGTCGGCCAGCCTGGTTTTAGAGAGGTTTTGGCCATTTCCAGCCTGGTATTAGCTGGTCAGGCTGGAAAATGACCAGCGAAAACCAGCTTGACCAGCCTGGTTTAAGCTGGACATAGCTGGTTTTAGCTGGTCAACTCCCAGTCTGACCAGCTAAAACCAGCCAACCATCTTAGGCTGGTTTACGCTGGATTTTTCAGCAGGGGATCTGGCCATCTTTGAATTAGTCAAATGCAGACGCGCGCGCGTGTGTGTGTGTGTGTGTGTGTGTGTGTGTGTGTGTTAAATGAATATGTAATAGCTCATAGTAATGTAGTTGTTGCATTCAGACTTAGTTCCCTCCTGTGCTCTTTCATCCAGCGTGTGATTCAACATCACTGCATTAGTTTTATTTAATTAAGTGATTTAATAAAGCTATATAATTAAAGTAAAAAGTAACCCATATATTAATAGTTTAAAGCAATGCTGTACTTAATCTACTCGTTACTTTATAATACAGCGTACGTAACGCACATAACACCCGTGGCGTTACCAACACTACAAAATCAAGCAGAAGAGAGAAACACTGAGGAATAAAAGGTGTTTGTGGCCAAACTAAAGCAGGATTTCCAGAGCAAGAATCTTCACAATTATCTGTTCTCATCGTTTCCTGTCAAGTAAGTGAAATAGTAGCTTAATAGTCAGTGATACTGCTCAATTGTGATTTTACCACCTGTTAAATGCACTTAGTCAAAATACTGCACCCTTTCCTGCTCACTAACTCCTATATATGATTGAGCAGCTTCTACATGTTTTCTCTATAGTATAAACAGCACAGATAAACAGAAAAGTGTATCAGTAATACATTAATTGTGCAGTCCATGCTGTTGTTTACATCCGAGTATCGCCAACATGGCCGCGCAAGTAACCGACGGAAGTTCAACCCGTTTATAAACGGGCAGTAAAACACCCTTTCAGATAAAATATAAAGTGAATTAAGTTCTCTGGGTTTAGTCCAGAGTTCACAGAAAACACTGGAATGCTTGAGTGTATGAGCTGATCTGGAGGATTGAGGACTGCGTATTTGTCTCATTATTCACCACTGAACTGACTGAAGCTGAACAATGACGCCGTTATCTTCTGTACAGCTGCTGTTGGATGAACGTGACACACTGAACTCAAGGCCACTTCCACTTTTATGAAATATGCGGCTGGATGGAAAATTAGCTAACCGAGTACTGCAGTAATCCAGCCATGAGCAGAACTTGTAGACAAAATAATTTACATCAGATGTGTTTTGTTACTAGCCATCCCTGCTAAAAAAACCCAGCTTAAACCAGCCTAAGCTGGTTGGCTGGTTTAAGCTGGTCGACCAGCCTGGTTTCCCTGCTAAAAAAAAACAGCATATGCTGGTCATGCTGTTTTTGCTGGTATCAGTGCTGGTCTCAATGCTGGTCTTGCTGGCCTGAGTGCTGGTCCTGACCAGCATTGAGACCAGCAAGACCAGAATTAAAACCATCAAGACCAGCATTGAGACCAGCAAAACCAGCATCAAAACATACCTTACCAGCATATGTTGGTTTTTTCAGCAGGGTTAGACGGGGTTTGGCCATTTCCAGGCTGGTTTCCAACCATTTCCAGCCTTGTCTTAGCTGGTCAGGCTGGGAGTTGACCAGCTAAAACCAGCTTGACCAGCCAAAATCTGCTATGTCCAGCTTAAACCAGGCTGGTCAAGCTGGATTCCCTGTTGAAAAAGCCAGCATATGCCGGTAAGGTATGTGTTGATGCTGGTCTTGCTGGTTTCATTGCTGGTTTTGCTGGCCTCAATGCTGGTCTTGCTGGTTTCATTGCTGGTTTTGCTGGCCTCAATACTGGTCTTGCTGGTTTTAATGCTGGTCTCAATGCTGGTCAGGACCAGCACTCAGGCCAGCAAGACCAGCATTGAGACCAGCACTGAAACCAGCAAGACCAGCATCGAGACCAGTAAAACCAGCATTGAAACCAGCATGATCAGCATTAAAACCAGCAAGACCAGCATCAAAACATACCTTACCAGCATATGCTGTTATTTTCAGCAGGGAAGCTGGTCATTTTCCAGCCTGACCAGCTAAGACCAGGCTGGAAATGGCCAAAACCCCTCTAAAACCAGGCTGGTCGACCAGCTAAAACCAGCTTAGGCTGGTTTAAGCTGGATTTTTCAGCAGGGATGTGTCCATCTGACTATTTCCATGCATAAAAACACAAGTGCACAACTAAGTATGATAAACGTTTTAATTGATTTTAACTACAATGGAAACACAAAGTGATGTGATCATATAAATGTGTGCGATGGGAAGCATTAAAGGACTTTGCAGCGTTTCGAGAATTGTAAAACACCTGAAATGTTATTTATGCCCCTATGCAGGTCCAAACACTTACACATTGCTGAATACACACAGGATGTACGGCAATACACAAATATCTGTACAGATTAAAATAATTAAATGATTAAAATGATTATTTTCTACATTATTTTCTTTTCAGTTTATTCATGACGATCTGCATCTGTATAATGTTATTATTATTATCAGTATTATTTATTATCTGCAGATTTATATCTGTTTTAATAAACACAAGTGTAGATTTGTCCAGCTGTGGGGTTTTGGAGTCGTCTGCATCACCATATGGGGCATAAGAACAGGACGTGTGTTTGGATATAACTCAGTTGTTTGAGCACACTTTATTATTATTGTTCATTTATTCCTTTGCTGGAGATTAGAACTAAATTTAGAAATAGTTTTGACACAAATCTTTATGCTTAAACTAAATTAAATATGTGGGCTAATGGATGTGCTCAGTGGAGTGAGTTTCCACCGTTTCCTTACTCCACCAAAGTAAAGGAGTAAAGAGTAAAGAGAAAGTAAAGAGGCTGAATGGAGGAGGCTCGTTCTTTATCCTCGCGCTGCAGATGCTCTGTTTAACTGTTTTCTCGCTAGTGAAGCGTTCAGTTTATCCACTTATAAAGTCCATCATATATAGCAAATGCATCATGGAGCGACGCAGCTGAGAGTAAAGGGAATGAGAGAGGAGACTCTGATTGGTTTAATGCAGGTTATGCTCAAAACACACTCAAAACTCATTAAGAGAATAAGCACAGCCCTGTTAGACCATGCGCCGGTGCGCAGAGCGTATTTTACCATCCTTAAAATAGCAAAAGTGGATTTAGACACGGCCTTAATGCTTTTGCACCATGAGCTTTAGACTTTGTGTCTCGGTCATTAAAATAGAGCCCATTGTCTGCCATTTCAAGTACATGCAGTTGAAGTTACAATTATTACCCCCTCTTGTATATATTTCTTGCTTAAGGGGGCTAATAAAAGGGTTTTAAAACAATTAAGAAACGGCTTTTATTCTAGCCAATATAAACAAATAAGACTTTCTCCAGAAGAAAAAATATTAGAGGAAATACTGTGAGAAATTCCTGAATCTGTTCAACATCAATGTCACATTTGAAAAAGAAACAGACTGGATGTACTTAAACAGAACAATTTAAATAATACAAAATAAAAATATGCAATTTCTTGTTGATTACATGTATATTTTACTTAAGTCAAACTCTGAGCACGCACGCACACACGCACGCACGCACACACAAGGAAGCACAGATATGACATCAGAATATTTTATTATAAAACAGTCGTGTCCAATGATCTGCCAGTATGTGCAGCAGATGAGCGACACTGTTCTCGATGTTCATCAGACATCTTCACTTCTTGAAGCGATCCAGCGCTGACTTCTTCTCCAGCTCTTTCCTCTCGTTGCTCTTCTCTTTCTGCTCTTTCTGTCGTTTCATCTTCTCTTCGACAGTCTGTCGAATTTCATCCTGCAGAATCACAATAGACGAAATTATGAACTGAAACAGAGCCAAATATTTCCCAAATGATGTTGAACAGATTCAGGAGTTTCTCACAGTGTTTCCTCTAATATTTCTTCTTCTGGAGAAAGTCTTATTTGTTTTATTTCCTCTAGAATAAAAGCAGTTCTTAATTGTTTTAAAGCCTTTTTAAGGTCAATATTATTAGCCCCCTTAAGCATTCATTTTTTGGATTGTCTCCAGAACAAACCACTGTTATACAATGCAGGGTTCAACGCTAGAAACTTTTTCTACTGGCCCGATCGGACCAGTGGTTTCGATTTTTACTGGTCCTGCCAAAATTTTCACTGGCCCCAGCAAAAAAAAAAGAAAGTTAATAGCTATTTCTTAGCCACATATTTAAAATAATGTGTCAAAAATAACATCTGTGCATCTACAATTTTAATATTTTTAAAATGTTAACACATGTATAATGAGCCAAATTCAAAGTGTTTAAAGCAATAAGGTGTTTACGACATCATAGAGAAGGTAGCATTTAAAGGCTTAGAAAGCACAAACTGTTTCTCAACTCTAAAACTGTATTTGCACGCAACTGACAAACAGTCGCATTGATTAAAAATTAAACTTTTGTGACAAGGCAGCACTGGCCAGATCGGGCCAGTAACGATCCTGTCTACTGTCCCGAGCGTCTCTCAAGCTGGCCCCGGGCCATCGGGCAGTCCTTATTGTTGAGCCCTGCAATGACTTGCCTAATTACCCTAACTTTACCCTAATTAACCTTGTTAAGCTTTTAAATGTCACTTTAAGCTGAATACTAGTGTCTTGAAGAATATCTAGTCTAATATTATGTGCTGTCATCATAGCGGTACATAAATACACCACTAAAACAAATACAGTGAAGAGTGAAAGAGAAAAATAGCATACCCTCTGATCTTCATGGGCGACTTTCCTCTTTCTCTTCTCTACAGCGCCTGCAGAGCTTCTTCCTTTCTTCCTCATCCTCGGCTTAAATTTCTGCTTTGCCAAAGGATCAAATCCCTGAAACAGACAAGACACAAAGTCAAAACTAACGTTCTTATTTTGATTTATGTTTATTGTTAACACTCACTCCTGTACAATCACACAATGTTTACATTTGGATCTCAGTATGTGACCTTAAATGTCATGCAATTTACATACACTAATACCAGGTCTACTACCTATACATGGTACTAATTAAATGATAAAAAAAAAAATTATTACATCTAGAGTGAGAACATGTGTCCTAATATAATTCCTTTCAGAATAATCTCAAATGACCACCTTCATTAGACACATAGGTAGTAGTGAATATACACTCACCGGCCACTTTATTAGGTACAACTGCTCAACACAAATTTCGCAACTCAATGCATTTAGGCATGTAGACATGGTCCAGACGATCTGCTGCAGTTCAGAGCGAGCATCAGAATGGGGAAGAAAGGGGATTTGAACGTGGCATGGTTGTTGGTGCCAGACGGGCTGCTCTAAGTATTTTAGAAACTGCTGATCTACTGGGATTTTCACGCACAACCATCTCTAGGGTTTACAGAGAATGGTCCGACAAAGAGGAAATATCCAGTGAGCGGCAGCTCTGTGGGCGCAAATGCCT